>SMDT01003324.1:0-240237 GCA_005392925.1 Aquilaria sinensis | reverse complement strand
GATAAGTTCATGACTTACTCAGAGGAGCAGGTACAGAAGAGCAGGTTTGAGCTAGCCTCTCTCAAAGAAATGATCAATGGCTTAGCTTTTACCATTCAGAATTTAACTACTTAACTTGGAGTTGCTGATGGACCTGGATCTAGTGCAACCGCTACTTCGGTTATGGAAACTTAGAAGGTGAATCCATTACACTGAACCAATGATAACTTCAATTTTTCTCAGCTGTCTAAAATTAAATTCTCATACTTTTGTGGTGACGAATTTGATTGATGGATTTTTTTATGTTACCAATTTTTCTTCATTGATAATGTCTTTGGAATCCTTAAGGTTCTAGTGGCTTTGTTACACCTTGAGGAGGATGCATTCCAGTGGAATCAAAGTTTTTTTTGAAGGTACATGGCCATGAAACACCATTTTTTTGGAATGAGTATGTGGAAGCAATTACGGATCAATTTGGATGTACCTATGAAGATGCTATGATCGAGTTGAAGAATTGAAATAGAAAGGATTTGTATCTCAGGATTCCTCATCTTTTGCATAAAGATTTGATTTTTAGTTTGTATTTTGGGGGCCTCTATGATGAAATTCATCTTCCTATTCAAATGTTGTATCCAAACACCTTGGTGGAAGTGAGGGGTTTAAGTAAGTTACAAGAAGCCACTGACTTAGCTAGATCAGGCAAGAATTATAGTGATAAAACCAAGGGCATATTGCCAATCCCTGTGATGAAGGCCATTGTTAATAATACACAACCACAGACAATGACTAAAGGTCATATAAAGGGAGTGAAATAGTTGATATCAGCTGAGAGTGTAGAAAAAACAGCAAAGAACTTGTGTTTCGGGTGTGATGAGACTTTTTTAGTTGGTCATAGATGTAAAAATGTGAAGTTGCATAAGCTGGAAGTTTTGAATTGTGAAAATGATGAGCAAGATGAAGATTCTGTGACTTAAGAAATTGCTAAAGACATGCCAGTGGAAGATAATGCTCGTCAGATATCTCTAAATGCTTGTTCTAGAAACATTAGATATAGCACAATGAGGGTTCGAGGGCATAATGACAAGCATACATTGTAAGTGTCTGTGGATTCAAGTAGTACACACATATTCATAAATGTGAGGGTTGCTAAGATTCTTGGCTGTGAAATTAAGCAAGTTGGACCCATTGGAGTCAAGGTAGCCAATGATACCATACACAGGAACATTGCTATATATAAGGGTCTCACTTGGCAATTGTATAGAACATTATTCACAGAAGATATGTACCTGATTCCTCTAGGTGGTTGTGAGATGGTGCTTGGGGTATAGTGGCTTAGAACCTTAGGAGACATTAATTGCAATTTTGATAAGTTGTGGATGTCATTTAAATACCAAGGTTATAAAGTACAGCTGAGAGGCATGAATGCCACTAAAGTTGAGTGCGGAGACAATAAATATGTGGATAAGTTGTTAGATCACACTAGAAGTGTAGTTGGAGGCCAGGCATATGCATTGTAACTAGTTAAATGGTGTGAAACTAATGAAATGGAAAATCTAGTGTTGGATTGTTGGGAGATCAAAGCAAGTAATGAAAATATTGAGAATGGTATGGATCAACTACTCCTTTAGTTCAAAGGCTTGTTTCAAGAACTAAAGGGATTCCTTCCTCACAGAGAATTTGACCACAATATCATTCTTAAAGAAGGTAGTGAGCTGATGAATGTGAGGCCCTATAGGTATGCTGCTGGACAGAAGG
Organism: Aquilaria sinensis; assembly: GCA_005392925.1. Lineage (NCBI taxonomy): Eukaryota > Viridiplantae > Streptophyta > Magnoliopsida > Malvales > Thymelaeaceae > Aquilaria > Aquilaria sinensis. Next base: position 238,503 of record SMDT01003324.1, on the reverse strand, counting down.
ATGTGATTGAGAACATCATTAAAGAGCTCTTGTTAGCGGGAGTGATCAAAAGAAGTACCAGTCCAGTTTTTTTCCTAACTATTTTGGTTAAGAAAGAATATGGTTCCTGGCATTTGTGTGTGGATTACAGAGAATTAAACATAAGAACCATCAAAGATAAGTTTCCCATACCTACCATTAAAGACCTATTGGATGAGTTGCTCGGAGTTGCCTATTTTGTTAAGTTGGACTTGAGGTTAGGCTATCATCAAAATTGAATGAGACTAGAAGACATAAACAAGACTACTTTTAGGAGCCACCATGGACATTTCAAATTTATTGTCATGCCTTTTGGCTTAACTAATGCTCTTTTTACATTTCAATCCCTCTTGAATCATATCTTCAAAGATTTGCTTAGGAAGTTAGTCTTTGTGTTTTTTGATGGCATATTGATTTACAGCAAAACTTATGAAGAACACTTGATACATGTCCAACAAGTGTTCAAGATCTTAAGGTCTCAATCTTTGTTAATTAAGAAGAGCAAATATTGCTTTGGAGTTAGGCACATTGAACATTTTGGGCATGTGATCAATCAGGATAGAGTTGCTACAGATAGTCACAAAATTGAAGTTATTCTTAACTGGCCAATACCAAGAAACTTGAAGTAATTGAAAGGGTCTTGGATTAATGGGGTATTACAGGAGATTTTTTAAAGAGATATAGCATAATCAGTAAGTCATTAACTATGTTACTCAAGTAGAACGACTTTGTTTGGGGATTTGAAGCCCAAGGAGCTTCTAAAAAGCTCTAGCAAGTGATGAGTTTAGCTCCAATATTAGCATTGCTAAACATAAAAGAACCCTTTTGTGGTAAATACTGATGCTCACAATGAAGGTTTGGGTGTTGTTCTTCAACAAGGTGGCCATCCACTGTCGTTCATGAGTAATGCCCTATCTCAAAATTGCCAAATCTTATCCATATATGAAAAAAAGTTTTTGGCCATAGTTATAGCTATGGAGAAGTAGAGGCCTTATCTTAAATGTTGACACTTTATTATTAAGACAGATCATATGAGTTTAAAGCTTCGTTTGGAGCAATGGGTCCCTACACCTATTTCACAAAAGTTTGTTTTTAAACTTTTGCTATATGATTATAAGGTGCAATCTAGGAAGGGAGCTTAAAACCTAGTAGCTAATGCTCTATCTCGGTTCACACAAGAGGAGTTGGGCCACATGGCCATGTCAGTAATGTCCACTTCCTTACTTTGGGAAATTGAAGAAATTTGGCTGAAGGATGAAGGGTTACAGAAAATAATTGATGTGCTCTCTTAGAATTTTAACTGACTTCCTAAGTTCATTTATGAGCAAAAGAAGTTGAGGAGAAAAAGGAAGTTAGTCATTGGAGAGGTTCTTGAGTTATGGACACACCCTTCCATTGTGCATCCCTTATGTGCCAGGTAAATCTATAGTGAAAGCTATTGATAGACAGCCACGGCAAAAGACTCAGATTTTGGAAGAAATAAACCATAATTTGCAATGTGCTTAGCATCAAATGACGCAGGTGGCTGATCGTAGAAGGTTAGAAATGAGCATTGAAGTAGGAGACTGGGTATATCTAATGATAAGAAAATACCATCATGGTATGCTGAATGCTTTTTCCAACCACAAATCAATAGAAAAGTATTGTGGGCCATTTTAAGTTGTTGACAAGATTAGTCCAGTAGCCAATCATCTGGCAAGATCCCTAGAGGATAAGATTCATTATGGCCTCGTAGATGTTGAAGATTCTATTCCTCTTACAATTTTGGCCAGGAAGAATCATTGGAAGGGCAATAAGGTGGTGACAAAAGGTGCTTATTCAGTGGACTCATTCTTCTCCTAAAGACGCTAGTTGGGAAGAATATTTGTCTTTCATGGCTCAATTTCCTAATTTCATTGACTCTTGAGGACAAAAGTCATTCGAATGAGGGTGGATTGATACGGTGCGAGCGTGGAGGCGAAAGCAGTTGGTTGTTAATGACAATTGGAGCAGTTGAGTGTTGAATAAAGATTTTCTTCGTATGTCATCATTTGGTTTATGAAGAAGACGTTGTCATTTCGACTATTCAAGTTATCATATGTCATTCCAAGGCAAGTAGCATCAACGTGGGAAGCTAGAGTTGTTTGTTGCATGGGAAGGTGGGAGTTATCTCTGTTTTGAATTTGTGCTGTAATTTTTTAAATCTGTCTTCGTATATGTTCGTAATTCGTTGATTTGGGAATGATATGAGATTTCTGAGCTCTCTTCATTCCTAATTCCTTTTTCTTCAAACCTAGATCTGAAAAACTCCAGTATAAGCCTTTGATATCTTTGGAACCAATTTTCATTTTTCTCTTTGATTCCTTGGAATTGAAGTCTCTGTTCATTAATTGGCAAGACCACCCTAAGAAGAATTTCTGGAAAAGGACATCAAAGAAGCGACCCATAGCATCTGGTCGGCAAAAGGCACTGCAATCACTTTGTAGTGGCTTACGAAGTTCACCAGAGTCGAAGCAAGACCATCTTCTGGCTTCCTGACTAGTACAACAGCCTCGACCTCGCCTGGTCCTATATGCTGAGAAAATCAAGGTAGTCTTCAAGCAAAAGTCTTTCCACCATCACCTGAATAAGAACAAATTTGTAGCCGTTGCTAGAGCCTTCAAAATCGTTCAAGAAGCCCGTCAGGTCTTGACGGTGTCGTTGGGGAGGCACGCTTATGATGAGTGAATTAGAGTTAAATAGCAATATGAATATAAGCCTCTTAAGCATAATTCATATGAATTTGAAGCTCATGGGTACAAGTCGTACCATAACCAAGCTCCTCCACACACGGCAGTAGAGGTAGAACGAGAGGCAGAGCCACCAAGAGGACAAAAATTATTGGTGGAAGAATCAAATGAGATTAGGATGGTAAACAATAGATTCAGAAGTTTAATGTTAAGAATTATGAATTGAAAAAGTTTGAGGACAAAAATTATTTTGCAATTATTTGTTACTTACTCCATCTCAAATTCTTTGTATCATTTACTTTTTAGTAATTAATCTGTGATTTTTTTATTTTAACATTTTAGTATGTAAATGAAAAACCTTTATATACAAATAACAAATCAAGACCTATAATTTCTAAATAAATATTTTTTTTAATTTTTTTTCTAACAAATAATAATATGAATAAATTCAAGTCAAACTATTTAAAAAAATTAAATGGAGCAAAGACAATGGAGTGGAAGGAGTATTAATTAATGGCACGGCAACATTTTTTTATCCTATTTAATAGTGAAATTGACTGAAATGACCCAATTGAAACGTGCAAAGTAAGGTAAAAGACTTTGAGAAAACAAACTTAAACTAGGGTACTAATTTAGAAAATAAAAATAAGCTAAGAGATAGAATGTGGTATTTACCCCAAATGAAGTATTATTTAAAATACAACTTGGTATAGTGCCTTTAGTTTTTTTTTTATTATGATTTGAAAATCAATTAATTTTGAAAATCATGAGAAAGCATGTCCATTAAACTACTGTGTGTGTATTATTGTCATGTATGATGTGTGTCAAAATATTCTCATTCACTGTAGTACGTATTGTATATACTACAGAAATATAGCAACTGAAGAATGGTAGGACACTTGGCTTGACTGTACACTTCGTACATTTTTTAGTCCCCGTAATATTGTGAAGTGAATAACTAAGATAACTCTAGTATCCAAACCTACAGGCTAAAAGGGATAGATAGACTAAGAAAGCAAAACAGAAAAAATAATCTAACACATAGGCCAAGAAAACAAACAAAAAAAATAAACTAATACACACTAATGATTCAATGCTCTATTGGACTAGCATACCTATACATGATTGAGTTATTAAACCATATACATGGTTGAACTATTAAACCATCAAAGCACAAAATATAGATGATGACTCTAACACATGAAAAAGAAAAAATACAACAACACCTGATCTATTATTTGAAGAAGTCTCACCACCTTTGCCTCGCTGCTTTTCGTACTCTATTTGATCCACTAGCACAGAAACATATCACTTAAATCTATCAATTGTTGAGCATCAGATGAGCCAAACAATACTCCTGCTAGAGTTTGATGGATAAGGAGGAAGAAGGAACAATGGAAAAAAGAGACGAGAGTGACTAAATAGGTGATATATATAATGACAATAAATCAACTGGCCAAGTTTGGATTAGAATCCAAACATGGTCGGAGGTATGAGGAAGAGAAGAGAAAGTCAATGCAGAGAATAAAGGGAGAGACTTGCGGCAAGGGTAGGTTTTATAGTATGTCTACCACTGCCTAGCCGGAATGCATATTGGGTCCTCTTAGACTGAAGTTGACGATGAAAGTCCACATGACGGCCGTTTGCCGTCGCTACGACGGTGACATTTCTACTATTGATGTAAATAGGGTTTAGGTTTTTTTTCATGTTTCTATAACTAATTGACATATTTATGTAAATTATTGATATTTATATTAATAATATTTTATTATACAGCTGTAATTAATTTGCTAATAACAATTAATATAATATACTAACTTGATTAATTAAATACACTAAAATCAGTAATTAAAATAAAGTGAAACTAAGAATTATAGCAAAAGCAAGAGTAAAACAAAAAGGAGCTTTACCAGCGAAGCTGGGTTGGTCTCCAACTAGTATATAAAAGCCTGCCATTGGGACGAGTACTTCCAAAAGAAAGCAAATAAACCCAGTTAAAGTTTCATTTGTCAGCATTAACATTGAGATTTAGCTGATTCAATGGGGAATCAGCCCCACATAGACCTGCAGCTGTGGGCGTTGGTCTGCCTTGCAGCCACGGTGATGCTCGGTCCGTTGAATAGGGGGCCGAACAATCAGCAGCAGCCACCAGCATTCGCGTACTATAAGCTCAGCCTTCACTGGCCACCGGGGGTGTGCACTGCAACCGACCGTATCATCGAATGCATCCGAAGGCCCACTCTCGGCGACTTCAGGATCCATGGCCTTTGGCCGACGCTACAAAACGACACCAGCGTGCCACCCTACGATCCACAACACCCTTGCACTAATCCACCACTAGTACGTCCTGAACACCTTATGGTATGTCTAGTATCCCCTCAAACTAAACTATTAGTAATTCTAATGCGAAACATTGTTTCAAGGTACCAGACATATATTATTATCCATTTGTAATTATACAAGATTCATAAATTAAAAAACCTGCCACGCTCATATATGATGTTTGCTTCTGGAAGCAACACTTGACGCGTACGACCCAGAAACGACTAAAAGATTATTGGCCGATGTTGTCCGACTACGAATATCTGCCAGCGAATGAAGCTAAATTTTGGAAGCAAGTCTGGGGCAGACACGGGATATGCTCTGAGTGGCCGAACAGCCCAGAAAGGTACTTCGACTCCGGCATACACCTGGGCACACCGCGCTGCATTGACTTACGCCAGTACCTTCAACGTATGTAATCAATTATACGCCTTTATCTTGAAGAAAGAAAAATATTTTCCATATTATATTTTCCTAACTTCTGACATTAACAACTATTGCCTCTACCCCATATTCTTTGATACAGTTTATTTTTTTGACAAGAATTTGATTTAAATTTATTCATATAATTATTTCTTAGAAAAAAATTAAAAAATATATATTTAAAAACTATAAGTCTTTATTTTTATCATTGAAATATAAAGGTTTTTTTTTCTTATATGCTAAACAGTTGAAAAGAAATCATAGATTAATTTCTATGAATAATGAATGCTATAAATAACTTTGAAGACGGAGGGAATATTAAATTAACCAGTCAACATGTACATGTGTATGTGGGGCCCGTGACGTTCATCCCTTTTTCAATTAATCTGTGTCTCAAAACTTGCATCAATTTTGTATCAAATGTGCATGTAATATTATGCAAGTTCAATGATATTTTTTATTTAATAGCCATATTTTTGTACTCAACACTTTGGCGCAATAGCTAAAGGCATTGGAGGACATTGGAGACATTTGTAGTTCGACTCCGGCCACCCCACTCCCTGCTTCATGCCATAAACAACTAGTTCGATTGTCTTTTAGATTCCAAAAATGCAGTCATGTGCCTTCCCCTTAATTAATATATATCTTACATCTTTCCCTTATATACTTGTAGTAATACTTCTAAGTAAAATAAAAAAACAGCCACATTTTTTTTGTTACTCAGAATTAACTAATTACAAGGCTTAACGGTTTAGGACCAAGGGAAGGTGAGGGATGTCTCGTACCTGGGTAAGGGCTGTGGAAGGGCAAAGCCCTATCCATCATACCAAGGGTTCAAAGGCTACATTTTCTTTTTTTAATGAATAGACACATTTTCTTATGCTGCTATTTTTTTTTTTGTTTCTGTATTTTTCTGTTGATGGTTGACTTACGATCTTGGCAATATGTATATAATTATGCCAAGGATTAGGATCCAGCTTGCAAACAAACTACGAAGTTGGTCAGATCTGGGATGCTATTCATGACTATTTAAGTATTGAACTAGAAATAGCATGCAACCAAGACGACAACGGTAGGAGGCAGCTGTTCGAGGTCCACCTATATTACCATTTGAACAACCAACGGCAGCCTCCCATACTGTATCCAAGGAACTGCCCTCGCCACTCCGCTAAAAGTTGTAGCAATCGAACTGACCGGATAATCTTCTGTCCCATATACTAAGCATGGTGGGGACACAAGCAACTGAGCCTCTAGCAGAAGCATCTGCTCAGCATGGCCACTTTCATCCTTCTGGCCAGTTTGGTTGACTTGTAATTTTGGCTTTTGATGTTTGATTTTGTACTTGAAATAATCTTTGCTCATTTGTTCGAGCTAGTCCCAAGTTTGAAGTTTCTACACTTGAAAATTACTATTGGAATTAATGTATATAGCAGAAGTGTGTAAAAAATAAATATATAAATGTCAAAAATCTGGAAAGTGGCACTACAAGAAAGAAGCAATGGAGCAATTGAAACTAGCAACTGAATTTTAGTCATTAGTCAACTCAATCACTAGCCAGTTGGTAGCTTGTGGGTCAAGTAATTATTGTGACTACCTAGTGACTGAAAATTTCAGTTGCTAATTTTAAATTTTCAATCGCTAGTCAATTGCACATTTTATATTATTTTTTAGAATTAGTTGCTATTCAGTCGCTTATATGCTTCAGTCACTACTTCAGTTGCTAAAACAAATTAAAAACTTTGGCTCCGGCCTTTCTTTCCTCATTTCTACTTTTTCGTCCTCCTTCACGTCTCCTTCCTCAACTCCGACCTCGCCTTCCTCATTTCTCCTTCTTCTTCCTCCTTCATCTTCCTCAACTCCAGTCACTCCTTCATCATTTTCCCTTCTTTTGCCTTCTTCATTTCTCTTTCTTTCTCTTTCCTTTAACTCCGGCCTCTCTTTCCTCATTTCTCCTTCTCCTTCTTCTTCCTCTTCATTTTCAAATTAATAATATTATGTTTAAATTCTATATTTATTTTAATTGAACTTGTTTATTATTATAATTCATTACCGCATTTAGTATGTTTCATACACACACACACACACACACACATGTAAACATCTTAGTAATTATTTTTTAAAAAAATAATAAATTGGTACTAGTGACTGACATTTCAGTCACTAGCCACTTAGCAACTAAGGTTTTTGCAACTGACACATTCAGTCGCTAATCAGTCACAGCTAGCAACTGAAAGCGACTGTTTTCTCAGTTACTAATTAGTCGCAACTAGCGACTGAAAGTGAATATTTCCTTAGTCGCTATCCTGCGTTTGTGTTGCAATGTGGGTAAGGATCTTTGTAATAAAAAACTAGAGAAAGGTACTAAAGTGTAGAGAAATCTAAAATATAGTAGCTAGGAAGAAATTAATAAACAATAAAAGAAATTAATATAGTTTAGACCAAAATATTAAGGAGTCCATTAAGACAAGCATAAAAAGGAGGTGACTCTTGTGGTGCGGACTGGGAAAATTCTTATGTTATTCATGGTGTACGTACACCGACGCTGGAATTAACGGTGTTAAATAGTTACTATTAGGGGTGAGAATTGTCATTTTAAACAAATCTCTTTAATTAATAGGGAATATAATACTTAGAATTTTAATTGATTTTGTAGAGGTAAATTATCACTTATGGGAGATTTGATAGTGTAATAAGTAAATGATAAAAAAAGGTTTAGTAGATATTCTATGTTAAAAATAGTAAATAGTTTGTGTTCACTTCCTTTTTTTTATAATCACGTTAAAAACTGTGTCAAATTTCATGTATAGTAAACACTAGAAAACCAGTCATAAACATCATAACAATAGTACTAGAAACCAAAATAGTAGTCTTAGACATAAGAATAACTAATTTATAAACCAACCTATCATAGTTAGATAGCAGAAAATCATTACTAAATACTAGAACAACAATTTTAGAAATTTGCAAAATAATTCTAGATATCAAAATAGCAGCACTAAACACTAGACTAACTAATTTATACTCCAATCTAACATTAGACACAAGATGTATGAATTCTAGGAATTATTCTATATCCCAGTGTGGCAACGTGTGGGCCGTTTTCGGGAGTCGCCACCAATCAGTTTTCTTAGGTTGATTGGTCACCTTAAAATTGGTTTGCGAGAGTTCGGGGGTTCGGGAGTACGGTTACGTTAAAACAACTTTGTTAAAACGCCCAAAAATTAGTACCTTAGTTGATTTCAATTTTATTTCGCTTTTCTTTTAAATAATTTCAGTTAATTTCCAAACCATAAATTTTAACTAAATCATCCAGATGTGGATTTTTTAAGTTAATTTGTATAGAATTTTATACTTCCGAACCATGGACTCTCTAACCGGAGTCATTTGGGAACACGGGAAAAGATTTGGATGTCCGAAAACCAGGGACTCTGCCGACTCTTTTGCCGAAGGTCCCATTTGATGGAATTTTAAAGAATTTGATCCATATGGAAAATTTGGATTTTAAAATTTTAATTTATTCAAGATTCGTAAATTGAATGAATTTTTTTTATTCGTGGATCCAGCCGGATCTTTTTTATTTGGAAATTAATTTAAGGTTGATATTTTTCCAAACCGTAGATCTCGTTGTGCCGAAATTCATTATTAAAGGAATTACTAATTCAAGAGGCGTAAAGGGAAGGAAAGGGGGGCGATTTATTAATACGGTGGGGAAGGAGGGAATTTACGAAGGGGGGGGATTTTTTTTTTTCCTTTTTTTTCTTTTTTTCTTTCTTTCTCTCTCTTTTTCTAAGCCGAGGGTTTCTTTTTTAATTTTCGTGAACAAATGAGGAAAAGTGGCGGGGAAAAAAATAACGACAAAGGCAGAACCGGGGGAAAGAAATAATTAAAAAACAAAAAATTTAATAAGAAAAAAAATATAAAAAAATCAAAGAGTTTAAAAATAAAAAATACTGGGATCAAGGTACTAATAATTTGTAACTCAGCCAGACAATATTCACCAGTCTTGAAGCAGCTCAAATCAAATCACGACACAATTTCCAGCCAATATACCATGAACTAAAAATAACTATGACTTAACAACATGGCTCATATTTATTTTAGCTATAATGTTAATTCCTAAATTAATTTAATGCCTTTAATTTAGCCATGAACAAACATTAAGTAACAATAGATAAAGTGGAGGTTTTATTTTTATGACTTATTTTTTTTTTATTTTTTGCAAATTAAAAAAATCCATTCAAAAATTTAAAAGGTCTCTTGAATAACATTGGGACAAAGATAAAGGGAACATAAATCCAAGAAGGCAAAAGAATATCAAAAAATTTATTTGCCAAATAAATTAAGTGGGAATTTTTCATATAAGATCTCCGGGAAACAAACGGGGAGGTAGGGGGGTTGTGGAATCGAGGGGGGGGGGATTTCGTGAAGTTAATTTTTAAACATGTTTTGTTTTGGTTTTGCTTAATGTTAATTTCTAAATAATTTATGCCTTTCAATTAACAGTCCAAACAAATCCAATGGATTCTAACAAATGCCAATACAACCATGGCCATATTACAATTAGCAGAACATTAGCGTCTCAATTAAATAAATCTTTTAAATCCAAAAAAAACAAACCCAAGGAAGGACTTAATTATGAAATGTCACAACTGTGTTAGAAACAAGCCGCTCTGCGATTAAAAAATCGTTTTCTTAATTTTAATGCTGGGGGATTGATGAGACAAGTAGAAAAAATCAAGTAAGCATGCCTGAGCAATTAATTCTAACCGAATTATTTTTATACACTATTAATGATTTGTTATTTTCAAGATGCATTATTGGGAATTCTAAAATCCACAAAACTAAAGGGAAAACAAAGAGGGGGGGGGAATTTATAAAAAATGGTGTTTTTAAAAAAAAAAAAACCATCTTCCGAGTGATTTATGCCTGTTATAAATTAACGATTATTGGATTAAAATCTTTATAAGATTGGGGAAAAAGTGGAAAAAGCTAAAAACCCTCAATTTTATGAAATATTGAGAACCGATAAAACCCTGATTCTCGAAATAAGAAAGGAACAACCAAAAAAAGAAAGGGAAACATAAAGCAATACTAAAAGATATTAATAGGCTAAGCAGAAGGAAAAAAAGGACAAGAAGGAAAAGAAAAGGAAAAGGAAAGGAAAGGCTAAAGGAGAAGGGAACCAGAAGAGGAACAAAAGGAGTCAAGAATCAAATCAAGGAAGAGGAAAAGCGGGAGATCTCCAAGGAAAAAAGATCGCCCTCAAAAACAAAAAATTTCCTGACATACAAAACGCTCAAATAAAAGAAAAAAATAAAAATCGTTTGGTTGAGCATATCGAGAAGGTAATTGATTTTGAGAAAGTTGGCGGTGCACGATTGGATTTTTGTTATTGTAATTTAATTTTATTTTATTTTTATTTTAAATAATTTCAATTAATATCCAAGCCATAGATTCTAACCGAATCATCTGGACATGGATAGATGCATCCATCTTAGGACGGATTTCTAATAAATTTAAATTCTGTAATTAACTAATAACCTTGATCTTGCAAAATTTATAAAATGAAGCAGGGGACAGGTCCAGTAGTGAGGGAGTTTGGAACGATCGGCAGAAAGGAAAACAAAAAATAGGACAAAATACAGGAGGGATTGGAGGGGATATTGGGAAATGAGGGGTTTTACCCCCAAAAATTAAATTAATTTTTTTTTTTTAAAAATTTTTTGTTTTTTACGAAAAACAGATACAAATAAAAAGCTTGCTTTCCTTCTCTGTTTTGCAAAATAAAAGGAATTTGTTGACTAAAATGCATCCGGGGGGGAGGAGGAAGGTCCAATTTAGAACATTCCCCTAGAAGTTAAAAAAAATAAAAACAAACGGGGGAGGGGACACAATGGGGAAAAAAAAGGCAAGGAGGGGAGGAGGGAAGGGTGGGGGTGGAAAAAATTTTGGTCGGGCGTTGTTGGGGCGCGGCGTTGCAAAGTTCGGAGACAAAGATATGCGCCGGCTTTTTTACTTTTCCGGGTCTTGGGCTGCTGGGGAAAAGGGATGGGAAGAAGGAAGGGGGCTGGCAGTGGCTGAAAGGGTTGATTGGAGCGACGCAAGTCGAGGGGGGAGCAAGCGGACACAGGAAAAAAACCAACCAAAAGAGTCGATGCGAGGGAAGAGGGGGCAAAAACCATGGGGGCGGGCGTAAGGGGCGTTGGGATTGGGGGGCGTGGGCCGTTGGGAAGGGGGCGGAGGGGGGGGTCGGACCGGTTCGAAGAAGGAGGCTAGACAAAGGCTGGCGCGGAAAGACAGGAAAAGACCACAGCGGGACAGCCATGACGGGGGGGCAGGGACAGACAAGAAAGGGGGCGAGGGGGGGGGACAAGGTGCCAGGCGGATTTGAGGGGGGGATCAAAGGCGATTTTTTTTGGGCTTACGGGTTGGGAGTGGGGGCGGGATTCGACAAGGCAAAGGGGAGGGGGCCGAAGGCAAGGGGACGGGGACCAAGGGCGGGGGGGGGGCGGGTTTTTTCAAAACGTTTCTGGACGAGGGGAAGGAGGGAGAAGAGGACTAGGAGTGCGGAGGGTTGCCTAGGATTGCAAGGGGGAGGAGAGGGGGGGAAGGCCCCGCGGTTTTGGGGCAGGGAGGAAAGGGGACGGGTGGGGAGGGGGCCGGGGGGGAACACGGGCGGGCTGCGAGGTGTGGCGGGCGGGGCCCGGTCGGGGGCTTGGGCGGTGGCCAAGGGATGGGGAGGACCATTGAAAAAAAACAGGTCGGAGGGAAAAGAGGAGGAAAGAAAGAGAAACGCAGGGGGTGGAGGGGGGGGAGAAAAAAACGATGGTGCGGAGGTTGGGAGAGAGAGGAAAAAAAGTGAAAGGGGAAGGAAGGAAAAAGAGAGGATGGGATTAAGGGCGAAAAAAGGGGGCGTGAGGAAAAGAGGTAATTGGAGGATAAAGAGGAAAGGGAAGTTTGTTTTTTTTAGACCCAAAACAAGGAGAGAAGATTGTGAGGTTGATGTAGTCAACCTGTGACGGGGAGAGGGAGAGAGGAGAGAGGCCGGAGTGAGGAAAGAGGGAAGAGAGAGAAAGATGGACGGCTCTCCCCTCTCGCTGGAGCCCAGGGGCTTCTCTTTTAACTAGAAAAAGAAGAAGGGAGAAGCCTCCCGAAGCCTCTCGAGAGCCACCTTTTTTTTTTTTTTTAAATAAAAATTAACTAATAATATTTTAATTTTTAGTTTTTTTTTTAATTAAATAAAAATACCCCTAAAATAATATATGTATATATATATATATATATATATATTTTTAATGTCTAAAAGGTCGGACGAAATTGGGTGTTAACACCCAGCTCTCAATATTATACCCCACTAGCCATGACAATGTAGGTATGGAGGTTTTGAATTTGATGGACTCTTCATACCAATGCTAGTTGACCTCATCCCATGGGGAACATTTACCCGACCAAATTATTGACTGAATCACCTAAATCCTTGCAACTTTAATCCGCACAAACAAGATTTAGTTATTTGGCTAGGAAATTGTTCAGACATGTATAGTACCAAACAGGGTTACAGTCTAGAACTTTAAAAATTTTCAGCAAAACTTACAATTACCCCATCAGCCATGTCCTAACATACAATTTGCCCCATATATTTTCAGAAACCTACACTTTGCCCCTTATATTTTTTACACTGTTTGATAACAACTTCTGAAACTATATTTAAACTATACGATAGTCATTTTTCAATAATTTTAGCCTCTCCAATATTTTTTTATAGTTAATAGATATTTTAAATTATCTATTTTTATTTTCTAATAATATATTTTTATCCCTGTAAATACATATCAGTATTTTGTAAAGGTCAGTGGGCTGTGAAAAAAATATCAAAAATCTTGAAATTACTAGAACATGATTATTAGATAGTTTAAATTAGGGTTTCAGAAGTTGTTGTTGGACACTATAAAGGAAATAGGCGGTAAAGTGTAAATTTTTAAAATTAGAGGGAACAAAGTGTAGATTAGACCAAACCATAAAGAGGTTTTTTGTAATTTTCCCAAAATTTTCTGCCTTTCTACGCAAAACTTGATAGCAAACACACTAGTGATTGCACCTTACCTAGGTTTTTCATTAAATTTGAAAAAAGGTATAGGCATCTAACATGCCTAAAAAACTAAAAGTGTTCTTATGAAAAACATTTGATTAATGCCATCCCAGCAATCAGTAAGCTAGCATCTCATAGTGCTCTTTCCTACCTAGTATGATGAAGATGCAGGGTAGAAACCTGAAACCTGGATTACATCTCTTCTAGGAGACCTAGGTCTCACAAGAAGTCTGAGGGCAATTTCTATAGAAGACCATCGAGAATGAAACTTTCCTACCATTGAAGCTTGGCTTTTTGATTTACTTGTTATTGGAAGAAGTGGCATTTTGACTAAAGAGCCTATCTAGTCTCTTACCATCTAGACTTTATTTGGTTATAAAGAAAAGAATGTATATCTTGTAATGTGTCATTCCATGCCCAACCAGTTATAATAAGATGAGGCATTCTTATTTAATAAATTTTTACATCTCGAGAATGTGAAGCCAAAAACCTAAAATCTTCCTTTAATTAGCCACACCTTCCTTGCCATATCTGGGGAGTCCAACAAACTACAATCTATGTCCCATTCACTAGAAATTTTATCAATTTTATCATTGAGTGCTTGGAGGCAATAATTGGACAATGGGAGATGTAGCCTAGGTTTTCACACGAATTAGTGCGTAGCCAAAACTTCAACATGGGGAACTCAAATCCCTCTGTGCGCTTTAGAAATGGAAATCAAACTTGAGAGTTCTCTTAGGAGTACAGCATGGCTACTTGCCAATCTCCTGGTCCTAAATGTTACGTTTGTCTCTAACTATGCCTAGTTCTGCACATGCTAAGGGGATCAATATCTAATGCTCTTTGCAGTTGTTTGAACACGACCTCAAACAGATAGTCTTAAATTTACACGCTATCTCTCAGTGCACTTTGGTTATCATTTCTAGATTAGAGGTGTAATTTTCATGTTTTGGTTTTGATTCAGGTCCAAACCCGACTTTTTTTGAGCTTATAGGCATTTGTCATTTTCTGGCTAGAACCTGAATTGAAGTAGGCTTTCAACAAGAACTAACCATAATCGACGCCCACTGCAATTGATGCTTCGGCTCCTGCACTTCCCTTCCACCAGCCAACAGGAACCCATCTATTTCTTTCTCTACAAACACCATGTCATCCCTCTTTTACAATCGATAACAACTTAGAATTAAAATAAAAGAGGACAAGGAGGGGAATTTGAATCAAGCAATAAGGAAACCAAATCAACTTCAATGATTGGACAGCAAGTTGCAATTGATCTACAAAATTCAATTCCACCCATTTTCTTTTTCAATGGATCTACAACAGAGTGGGTTAGCGAGGCAACGGTGAGGGCCTGAGGTGAAGATGACGAGGCGAAAACTAGTGGGTTAGCGAGCAATAGTGATGGCCAGCAAGGAAGGTGAGGATAGTCAAAACGCAACAAGTGTTATTGTGACAGCGAGACAACAAGCAATTCAGTAAGGAGGACCTAGAAGAGAACGAAACGAAATGATGAGGAGTGAGAAGGACAAAAGTCGTGAGAGCAATGGTGATTTGTGCAATGCTGACAGTAAAAATGTGATCGTCGATCGATGCAAGGCTGAGAAGTGGAGATAGGGATGGCAAAATTTGACCCGACTTGAAAACTTGAGCTGACCCATCATAATCCAAGCCCAACCTAACCCGATTTGACCAGAAAATTCAATGACCCAAACCTGGCTATATCCAACTCGACCTAAACCCGAACCTGATTACAGTGAAACCCGAGAAAAACCAGAACTCGAACCAACCTAACTCGAACCGAATGGCCCGATGACTAAACCTGACAAGACCTGGTTTTAACTTAAATTAACATAAAATATATGATCGGCGAAGGCTTTAGAAAAATTATGATTTAATATATGTGAATAAGTTTTTCCGATTCTATTGATCTGTTTTATATTGTAGAGCAAACGAGTGAGAGCTATAGGAAATGATTAGTGAAACAGTAATATAGAGATAAAAATAATTAGATTTTAGAAATTATAGTATTCCTTTCATCCCATATTCTTTGAAATATTTGACTTTTTTGAATAGTTTGAATTGAATTTATTTATATTACTCCCTATGTCTCATATTCTTTGCACCATTCATATTTTAACAACTAATCTATAATTCTTTGTTTTCAACAATTTAATATATAAATAAAAAACTTTATACATAATTTTTATGTGTATATTTTTTTAATTTTTCAATAAACAATAATATAAATAAATTCAAGTCAAACTAGTCAAAAAAGTTAATTATAGCAAAGAAGATAGGACAGAGGGAGATTATTTGTTAGAAAAGAATTTAAAAAAAATATATTTAGAAATTATAAGTATTTATTTATTATTTAGTATATATTATTTTTTATTTACTATACTAAAATTTTGAAAATAAAAAAAATTATAGATTAATTATTGAATAATGAATGTTACAAAGAATTTGGCATAGAGGTAGTATTTTATTAAAGAAATTACATATTAGTATATCTTCGTAAATTTTATATTATTTTTTATATCTAGTTAAATTAAATTAAAATTAAAATTAAACAAAAAAATTGAAGCAATTCAGTCATTTCGGCTTATGTATCATTAAGCCAAGTAAAATTGACAATCAAGTTAAATATTGTTTAAGACCTGGTAACCCAACCTGATTGGATCTGAACCAAAATAAAAATGAACTGATCTAACCTGAACCCGAAATCTACTCAACCCAAAATCAACCCGAACCCAAATAACCTGACTTGGACCCGAATACATGTTCACCTGATTAAACCTAAACATGAATGACCTCACCCAAACTTGACCCGACCCACCTGATATGATCAAGGAAGGTACAAGAAGGCAAGGATCCATTGAAGATAACTAGTGGACCAATGACAAGGAAGAAAACTAAGAAGCTTATTAGTGCACTTCAAGCCTTTGTCTCAAGCTATTTCATGAAGAATGGACTTGGAAACTCACAAGGAGCTGATAGAACTTTCAAGACACCATGTGAGGATGATGGCCAAGCTTGGTACTCAATTCTAGAGTGCCTAGACAAGTCACAAGACAAGGAACCCCAAGGGCAACCCTTAAGTGCACCCTTGGAGCCACCTTGAAGTGTTTCAAGGCCATTTTGGTTATACAAGCTAGATTTTTGAGCTCTAACATTTCAAGACCTCTTTACAACATTTGAGAGAAATAATCATGCCATTGGAACTCAAATATTCAAGCTTGGAGTTGAAGATACAAGTGGAAACTCTAAAGAGCCCAAAGTGCACCTGAGAAAACCATTTGGGGGTTTTTGGGTCCAAACTTGTATTTGCACTTTATTTTATTTATTTTCCTGATTATTTACGTTATTTAGGATGTTATTTAGGCTATGGAAATGATCCAGGTTGCTTTGGACAAGTGGAATATGTTGCACACATCAAGCTTGTTCAAACTAGGTGTTAGAGCCCTAGTTTGACTAGGTTTTCTTAAGTCCTTTGTATCTAGGTTTCCTAGGTGACTTAGGCTGTGAATTTTGCTGAGTATTTTACCCTAGTTTAGGACTATAAATAGGCACATATTCTGGTTGTAAAACACAACCTTTATTAAAAATAATATTGCTACTTTGAAGAGAAATTCTCTTTGGTTCTTGGAGGACTACCTTGGTGCACAAGTTGCTTGTGTTCTTGGTTTTCTTATACTTCTTGTTTCTAATCACAGGTTGATTAGGGGTGGGGGTTTGAAATCTAGTCTCTTTGATGTCTTGTGGAGCTTGAAAAATATCTTGGGTGCACTTCATAGTCATTATACCATTGGGGTTTGCATCAGTTAGTATCAGAGCCACAAGTTCTATTTGAAAGACATATATTTATGTTCTTGTTTCTCTTCATTTTTCTTTCAATTTTTTTTTCAGTAATTTCATATCTTAATCCTCTGTTTTAATCCTTTTTCTTCTTGTTTCAGGTCTGTCCTTTTTATTCCATCCTTGTTCAAGTCCAAAAATCACTAAAACAACAAAAAGAAGTCAATCTAGTGTTACCTTGTGTTCTCAATTTCAATCTGTTTGTTCTTGATTGTTTCTTATCTTTCTGTTTCATGTCCAGCCATATTAATCTCTCTTGTTTTCATTGTTTCCAGCATCCTAGAGTCAAGAAAACACCAAAAAAAAAAGGATCCAAGTTCAGGAAGTTTCGGTACCAAAAGTTGTTTCAAAATTGTGCAACTTTCAATAGTTTCTTATTTTGGCCGAATTGAAAACTGAATTTTTGTCTTTGGCAGCAAGAATTTCAAGGAGAACATTTGTTTAGCATGAAAACAGCAAGCAAAAAAAAAGAGAAAAAAAAAGGAGAAAGAAAAAAAAAAGGAAGAAAAAGAAAAAGAAAGGAAACGGAAAGAGCTTGCAAAAAGGAAGTTTTTCACAAAGTGTTGAAAGTTTTTGTGCCCAAAACCTATCCTATTGTTTTTCCAGCCAAAAACCTTTCTTTGTGGTTCTTGTGATCATCCATTGCTAGGGCTTCTTAGAGTCTTTTAGAGCTTGTTTAGCCCACCTCTTTTGGAGTCAAAATAGTTCTTCAAAAATTCAAGTTTTCTTATGTGCTTTGAGGATAGTTTTCTTAGAACTTTTGAGAACTCTTTGAATAGCAATATCTCACTAACAAATTGAGTGTTTTGAGTGTTCTTCTTTTGAGTGAAACACGTGAGGTGAGTGTTTGTGAGGATCTTTGTTATTTTCAGGAGTATAGAGGGCCAGGAGGATAGGAGGATGGAAGTGAGAAACAATGATGAGCCAACCATGAGAGAACTTCAAGAAACTCTCAATAGACTTGTGGGGAGGATTGAGGACATTGACTTGAGGTTGCCAAGGAGACCAAATCCCATCTTGCAACCAAGGAGACGTCCAAGGAGAGAAGAACCCAAGGAGGAAGAAGGGCATTGGCATGACCATGGTCTTCCAAGGAGGGGGGAGCCAAAGGAGGACAACAATCCAAGCTCCATAAAACTTACCATTCCACCTTTCCAAGGGAGGAGTGATCCAGATGCATATTGGGACTGGGAGCAAAAGATTGAGATGGTGTTTGAGTGCCATCACTATTCTGAGGAAAAGAAAGTTAAAGTGGCTACTATTGAATTCACTGATTATGCTCTTGTATGGTGGAACCAGGTTGTCACTTCTAGGAGGAGGAATGAGGAGGAACCCATCAATACATGGAGAGCTCTTAAAGCCATGATGAGAAAGAGATTTGTTCCAAGTTACTACTATAGAGATCAACACCTCAAACTTCAAAGGCTTGTGCAAGGCCAAAGGAGTGTGGAGGACTATCATAAGGACTTGGAGATGACACTAAGCCGAGCCAATATCATTGAAGATGAGGAGGCTACCATTGCTAGATTCATCAATGGCCTTAACCATGAGATTGCCAACAAAGTGGAGATGGTGCCATATGTCAACATGGAGGATTTGCTTCACCATGCCACTAAGGCCGAAAGAATCATCAAGAGGTCTAAGGCATCCAAGATGGCTCAAGGAGGAAGTTCCACATGGAGGGGAACATGGAGCAAGGAGGCACCAAAGCCAAGAGTGGAGGCTACCAAGGGAGGCATGTCTCGGCCTCAACAAGACAAACCCAAGGTGCCACCCAAAGATGTGCCCAAGTCAAGGGAGATTGAATGCTTCAAGTGTAGAGGCAAGGGGCACTACATGAGAGATTGTCCTAACAAAAAGGTGATGATTCTCAAAGATGATGGTGAGATCACATCCGAGGAGGAGGATGCCATGGAGGATACACCACCTTTGGAGGATGGTGAGCAAAACACACTTGAGCCCAAGGAAGGTGACTTTGCTTTTGTTGCTAGGAGAGGTCTAAGTGTACAAGCCAAGGAGGAGGCCAATCAAAGGGAGTGCATATTCCACACTAGATGCCGAATCAAAGATCAAGTGTGCAGCCTCATTGTTGATGGAGGAAGTTGCACCAATGTAGCAAGTTCAACCATGGTGGAGAAGTTAAAGCTTCCAACTCAAAAGCACCTACAACCATATGGGCTTCAATGGTTGAATGATGCCAGGGAGGTAAAAGTGGTAAAACAAGTTTCAGTTCACTTTAAGATTGGTACTTACCATGATCAAGTTCTTTGTGATGTTGTTCCTATGCATGCTTGCCATATTTTGCTTGGAAGGCCGTGGCAATTTGACAACAAGGTCACACATAATGGAGAAAAAAACTTGTAGTCGTTTGTTCATGAAGGAAGGCCGGTTACACTTACTCCACTTTCACCACAACAAGTCTTGGAGAATGAAAGGAAACTTCAAAGTGAGGTTTAGAGAAAAGAAAATGAAGGGAAAGTTGAGGGCAAGAATGAAGAGGCGAAGGCCGAGAGAACAACTGAGAGGTGAAGTGAAAAGAGTAAACATGAGGGGGGGAAGAGTGGAGAATTCCCGAGAGAAAAGAATGAGAAGAAGTTGAGTGGGAAGAAAGAGTACTACATTGACAAAATGAGTAATGTGAGGAAAGCCATTCAAGCACAAAGACCAGTGCTTCTTTTACTTTACAAAGAGTCTTTACTTGTTATCAATGATCTAACACATCTTCCTAGTGTTGTTTTGTCTTTGTTGAAGGACTTTGAGGATGTGTTCCCTGGAGACCCGAGAGGTTTACCTCCCATTATAGGCATTGAGCATCAAATTGACTTAGTCCTGGGTGCAACTATTCCAAATAGGCCAACCTATAGAACCAACCCTGAGGAGACTAAAGAGATTGAGAAGTAAGTGGAAGAGTTGTTGGCTAAAGGCTTTGTGAGGGAAAACATGAGCCTTTGTGCAGTACCTGTCCTTTTAGTGCCAAAGGAGTATGGTTCATAGTGCATGTGCATGGATTATAGTCCGGTCAACAAAATCACTTTAAAGTATAAACATCCTATCCTTAGGCTTGATGAGTTGTATGGTTCTACTTTGTTTTCAAAAATTGATTTGAAAGGTGGGTACCATCAAATTCGGATGAAGGAATAGGATGA
Organism: Aquilaria sinensis; assembly: GCA_005392925.1. Lineage (NCBI taxonomy): Eukaryota > Viridiplantae > Streptophyta > Magnoliopsida > Malvales > Thymelaeaceae > Aquilaria > Aquilaria sinensis. The sequence continues at coordinate 217,942 of SMDT01003324.1, read as the reverse complement.
ATGGGAAATTGCTTTCAAAACAAAATTTGGACTATATGAATGGTTAGTCATGCCTTTTGGATTAACTAATGCTCCTAGTACTTTCATGAGACTTATGAACCATGTCTTGTATGACTTCATTGGTAGGTTTGTTATTGTTTACTTTGATGATATTTTAGTATATATGAAGTACCTAGAAGAGCATGTTGGACACCTCACTCAAGTACTAAGCACCTTAAGAGGACAAAAGTTGTATGCTAACTTGAAGAAGTGTTCTTTTTGTGTTGACAAAGTTGTTTTCCTTGGTTTTGTTATGAGTTCACATGGAATTGAGGTGGATCAAGAGAAGGTAAGGGTCATACAAGAATGTCTGACGCCAACTTCCATAACTGAGGTAAGATCATTCCATGGGTTAGCGAGCTTTTATAGGAGATTTATAAAGAATTTTCTTCCATTGCTGCATCTCTAACTAAAGTTATCAAAAAGAATGTAGGACTTAAGTGGGGGAAAGCTCAAGAAGAGGCTTTCGGGTTACTAAAGAAAAGGCTATGTAATGCACCACTTCTAGCTTTGCCTAACTTTGCTAATGCTTTTGAGGTTGAATGTGATGCATCAGGTATAGGCATTGGAGTTATGATGATGCAAGGAGGCCGCCCCATTGTATACTTTAGTGAGAAGTTAAATGGTGCAACTTTGAACTATCCTACTTATGACAAGGAGCTTTATGCGTTGGTAAGAGCTTTAGAAACTTGGCAACATTATCTTTGGCCTAGAGAGTTTGTCATTTATACCGACCATCAAGCCCTTAAGTCTCTTAGTAGGAAAGGTAAGTTGAATAGGAGGCATGCTAAATGGGTAGAATTCATTGAGTCATTCCCATATTTTATCAAATACAAGCAAAGTAAGGATAATATAGTAAGGGATGCACTTTCTAGGAGGTATGCTTTACTTTCGACTTGAGATGCTAAAGTGTTGGGTTTTGAGCACTTAAAGGATTTATATGCTTCGGATCATGACTTTGGTGAAATTTATGCTAAGTGTTCTAAATTTTCTTTTGAGAAGTTCTATCAAGTTAATGGCTTTCTTTTCAAAGAAAACAGGTTGTGTCTTCCTAAGACATCTTTGAGGGAACTACTTAGAAAGGAAGCTCATTGTTGAGGACTTATGGGACACTTTGGACAAGCCAAAACGTTGCATACCTTGAAGGAGCACTATCATTGGCCGAATATGGTAAACGATGTAAGGAATGTTTGTGATTAATGTATAGCATGTAGGAAGGCTAAGTCCACTCATACTTCACAAGGTTTATACACACCACTTCCTACACCTACTCATCCATGGGTTGATATTTCAATGGATTTTATTGTTGGATTGCCTAGGACTAAAGGAAACCTGACTTAATCTTTGTTGTAGTTGATAGGTTTTCAAAAATAACTCACTTTATTCCATGCAATAAGATTGATGATGCTAGACATGTGGCTGAGTTGTTTTTCAAGGAAGTTGTCAGACTTCATGGGATTCCAAGAACCATAGTTTCGGATAGGGACTCTAAGTTCCTTAGTCATTTTTGGAGGACTTTGTGGGGAAAAGTTGGCATTAACTTTTCTACTTTTTGCCACCCACAAACTGATGGACAAACTGAGGTAACAAATAAGACCTTAGGATCCATGGTTAGAGCTATTACTGGTAAGAACTTAAAATCTTGGGAAGATTGTTTTCCTCATGTAGAGTTTGTTTACAATAGGTCCATGCATTCAACTACTAGTTTTTCGCCTTTTGAGATTGTGTATGGTTTTAATCTTTCAACTCCATTAGATCTTTTACCATTACCTACTCATGAGGTTTCTAGTTTAGATGGTAGTAAAAGGGCCGAGAGCATCAAGAGGTTGCATGAGAAGGTTAAGCAACAAATTGAGCACAAAAATCAACAAGTTGCTAAGAAAGCCAACCAAGGCCGAAGGAGAGTTGTTTTTGAGCCTGGAGATTGGGTTTGGTTACACATGAGAAAGGAGAGATTTCTAGCTACAAGGTAGACTAAACTTCATCCAAGAAGGGATGGTCCATTCCAAGTCATTAAGAAGATCAGTGACAATGCATACATGCTAGACTTGTCGGGTGAGTACAATGTGAGTGCTACTTTCAACGTTGCTGATTTGTCTTTGTTTGAACATGTAGATTCGTGGATGAATCCTTCTAAGGAGGGGCGAGTTGATATGATCAAGGAAGGTACAGCCAAGGAAGGCAAGGACCCATTGAAGATAACTAGTTGACCAATGACAAGGAAGAAAGCTAAGGAGCTCACTAGTGTACTTCAAGCATTTGTCTCAAGATACTTCATGGAGAATGGAATTGGAAACTCACAAGGAGCTACTAGAACTTTCAAGACATCATGTGAGGATGATGGCCAAGCTTGGTACTCAGTTATAAAGTGCCTAGAGAAGTCACAAGACAAGGAACCTCAAGGGCACCCCTTAAGTTCACCCTTGGAGCCACCTTGAAATGTTTCAAGGCCATTTTGCTTATACAAGCTAGATTTTTGAGTTGTAACATTTCAAGACCTCTTTCTAACATTTAAGAGGAATAATCACACCATTGGAACTCAAATATTCAAGCTTGGAGTTAAAGATACAAGTGGAAACCCTAAAGAGCCCAAAGTGCACCTGAGAAGACCATTTCGGGGTTTCGGGTCCAAAATTGTATTTGCACTTTATTTTATTTATTTTCCTGGTTATTTACATTATTTAGGATGTTATTTAGGCTATGAAATTGATCCAGGTCACTTTGGACAAGTGGCATACGCTACACACATCAAACTTGTTCAAACTAGGTGTTAGAGTCCTAGTTTGACCAGGTTTTCTTAAGTCCTTTGTATCTAGGTTTCCTAGGCGACTTGGGCTGCAAAGTTTGCTAAGTCTTTTACCCTAGTTTAGGCCTATAAATAGGCACATATTCTGGTTGTAAAACATAGCCTTTATAAAAAAAATAATATTGCTACTTCGAAGAGAAATTCTCTTTGGATCTTTGAGAACTACTTTGGTGCACAAGTTGCTTGTGTTTTTGGTTTTCTTATACTTCTTATTTCTAATCACAGGTTGATTAGGGGTGGGGGTTTTAAATCTAGTCTCTTTTATGTCTTATGGAGCTTCAAAAACATCTTGGGTGCGTTTCATGGTCTTTATACTATTGGGGTTTACATCACCACCCAATTGCCATCCTTAGTGGAGAGGTGGATAGGAAATGACTGTCCGTCTTGTTTGCTACTCATGTGAATGACAATGAAGGGGGGAGTGACTAGTAGTAGTTTAGGGTTAGCTTGTTGTGGGCTAGCTAGTTGGGCTGGGTAATTGGGTTTACTTTCATATTTTAGATAACTTCGGGTTATATTGGTTTGGATCCGATCCAATTTAATTTCTACCACTTGAGATTGGTTCGGGTTCAAGTTGACCCCGACCCTGAATGTCACATATTTATTTTCTGATCCAGCCTTAACCCTATATTTTGAGTCGGGTTTTTCGGGTTGAAGCCATTTACTTATACCCCTATCCTAGAGAGAGAGTAGTGTCAGCTTACCACATTACAATGTCTCTTCTTCCGTAACTCTTTCTTTAATTATGCCATTTTGATTAAAAAAAAACTCAAAAGCTTTGATACTAACATCAAAAGTTACGCAACATTCCATGAGCTATCATATGCACAAAACAAGTGTTGCAATAACTCATTCACAACTCAAAGCTCTTACATCTACATAAGAAAATTACACAAATTTCCACAAACTATCACATGCATAAGACAAGTTTTGCTCATCCACAACTCTTATGTAAAGTACTTTTTATTTATGCTGGCAACGAGGTAATAAAAGATTTCTTAATGGATATTTAATTAGCTATTATTTCACAAGCCAACGCTTCGCCATCTGGGAGGGGTGCGAAGTAAGCAGGAGCTTGGCCAACGCCTTGGTAGTGCCTCCCGCCGGAGCTGAAGATGGCATCAATTAGAAATTCACCAATTATGCCCAACACGATACCTATCCCAATGCCTATAACCATTCCGGCAATCGCAAAGATGTCAACTACGGCCTCCTCAGCTAGTAACTCAGCCCAGGCCGTACTCTTCATGGGGTGTTCGGCCATTTGCCCCAACGTCGAGCCAGTTATGCTGGCGGCAAAGTCCTTGACGGTTTTCTCCATTCGCATCATCACCGGTGTGCTTGGGTCGAGGAGAATGTCGCACACTGTAATTGACGCCACGAAAGCCAAGAGCGTGAACCCTGCAACCAATTCCTTCCGGGCACTGGCAAAAGCTTCATCTATTATCTCGCTGCCGCGGCCGGAGTCGATAACTATTTCCTGGCTCAACATGTAGTTTTCTGCCGGGGTTAGGTCCTCGAATGTACCCTCCATTCCACGCTTCTCCATGTACCTAATTGTCGACAAATCGATTAATTTTTTAATTTTAATAAATTATTTTCTCATATTAACTTTGGAAAAATAATTTCAATATTTTTTCCCATCTTTCTTAATATTCATGTGAAACTTAAATATTCTGATGATCTCGAAATGAAGGCAGTATTTGTAATTTGTTAATGAAATTTTTGAAAAGTATGGCTGAAAACAAGTTTAGGCAAGCTGACATCGAGTATTGGGCTAATCATGTGCAACTTGAAATATCTATCAAGCATGAAATTTTGTTCATATTTGGATTAAAAACAATCCGAACAAGCATAAACAAGTTTTTAATGGATTGAGTTTGCGTTAAGCTTATGCTATTTGCTTAAATTAAGGGGAAAAGCTGAACTTAAATAGAGACACGTCAAGTAATATGCAAATTAAGTTTTTGTTTTAATTTTATATCCAATTTGAAATTTTGTAATAAATTTATTTATCATAAAAACAAAACAATTTGAATGTGTCACAGGCAAGTTTTAAGTTAAGCAGAACTTCAGTTGGGTTTAAGCTGTTCATTTTTCACTTTTATTGATAAGGTTGTCCTTTTACCTAATTAAATTAGTTCCAAGAAGTGGATGATTTTTCAATTTTATTTGCAAAATAATTGTAGAAGGAAAAAGTTAATGCACCTTTCGATAAGCTGGCGGTAGCCGACCCCTTTGTCCTGGAGCTCTTCGGAGAAAGCCCTGGAGACTAAGCTTCGGTGCTTCTTGTTGAAGTCGTCGATGGCCTCCTTAAACTTCTGGGCGTCCTTGGTGACGCGGCGGACAGCAGCCTGGTCCTCTGGGTCTATCTTCTTCAGCACTTCGAAGCTCTCGTCGGAGTGGGCGGCCAACTTTTCGAGGAACTCGACTCGCACGGAGTAGCTGCGGACGGCCTGGAGACCGAAATTGATGGCGCCCTTTAGGAACTCCCATATGAGGTGCCAGACTTCGTACAACCTCTCATCCATTCCATGTTCTTTCCCCAGATCGGGCCCCGATTCTAGAAGGCGCTGGATGGTCTCGTGGTTGTTGTTGCAGGCGTCGAAGTGCCTTGCGCTCCGGCTCGCTGTCGAACGGAATCTGACGAATTTGCTCGAATTCCAGGTCGTGTAAGATCTCCGAGAGCCGCAGAAGCTGCTCCTTGTTCAGCTGCACAAGTCCTTCGTCTGCCATTTAGTTATCAGCTCCTTATTTAGTTATCTATCTTGCTCCCGCAGGTACGATCTCACAGCGTGAACCCTTGGCTTTATAGGAGAAGCACGACCGGATAGTTCCTATGTACTAACCTAGCAAGTGCGAGGAGTGTTCTTCTTATCTTTTCTCTTTTGGTTTTTCTCCTTTATGACCAAATAAATTTTGTGGATCGGTGGTTAAGCAATGAGACTTCATTTTAAAAATTTTAAAAGACAACTGGACCAGAAGTGAGATAATGAAGTTTTTTAAATTTTATTTTTACATATATACATAACTAATATATATAACTTGTAAGAATTTTGGGGGACAGGCCCGAAATTCCTGATCCCCACTCCCTCTACTACTAATTTTATGAGGAGTTCCTAAGTTTTAATTATTATGTTATTTCAATTGTTAGCATATTATTAGTTATTTCCTTTTGTTCTTACCCCTATCAAATGGAATCCATTAAATTAGATTAACTATTTTGTACTCCATGTTTCAATTCTTCGCTCCATTTTAGTTTTCTAATTTAAGTTTGACTTAAATTTATTTATATTATTATTTGCTAATTTTTTTTAAAGGAACATATTTAGCAACTACAAAATTCATAGTTTTTAAAAATAATGTTTTAAAATTTTTTATCAAATAATAATATATATATATATATATATATTTAAGTTAAACTTAGTGAAAAAGTTGAAATGTAGCAAAGAATTTGGGAGAGAGGAGTATTACTTTTTGAAGTTTTAATTTAAGCTTTCTCACATCTGTTTAAATTAGATAATATTTTTATATGAGCATTTTGAATGAAAAACTTTTGCTCTATATAAATCAAGCTTCCGATTGACAACTTTCACTTAAATTAATAAGTTTTATGCACTGGGTCGACTAATAAGACATTTTGAAAAAAGTATAAAAATTTAAAAAAAATTAGCACAAAACAACACACATTAGGTTAAAACCAAGCGAGATTTTAAGTTAGGGATCCCACTAAATTTACCCTTCTATGTGTATTTGAAAACGTTTCCGGTTTCATACGGATAATATCCGATAACGCTACAAATATTTATCAACCGCTTTTAAAATTTTAATTCCCTTTCGGTACAGCTAAGTGCCATTTCAAATCTAAATTCTGGGCTAGAGCACAAAAATAATTATTAAGTATTTATTCTGCGGATTTTTTTAATTAAAAGACATAATTTGATTATCCTTTTCTTCTTTTTTAAATTGGTTACCAGGATGGTTATACATACACATACATGTATAGCTTTGAACACACACCTAACTCATCACTGTTTTCATTCTACCTAGTGTTGAAATTCTATATGCATATCCTCTCGTCATGCAACTTGTCAATATTGAAATCAGAAAATTAACTAAAAGAACCAAAAAATTAAAAAAATAAAAACGCGTCATTGACTTTTAGTTCCACCTAGTATATGTATTGAAATGGTTACATAAAAAAAAAAAAGGACGATGACCTTAGTCAATAATTAACCAACATATATATCTGTACATGAGGATGTGTGTATGTACAGTGCATATCTTCACATGCAACTTGTCAATATTGAAAGCAATTAAAATACGCCATTAACTTTTTTTTTATTATTTATAAAGTTTTTTTTTTATCAGCGACTATGAAGAAACTATATATTGCAAAAACAGGAAGAAGCTGGCAGAAAACAAAATCCAAGAAACTTACAACCCCAAGCAAACCATACAATGCTACAAAGCTGCAGCTGGATTTAGACACCGGTTTGTAAACGAAAAATTATCCCTTCCTGACCTTTTAGATAACCTGTTGACGGATCGATAGTTGATGCAAGTGAGCAAATCAAAGCAAACACGATATTGGTTTGCTCAAGACAAGAGCATTTCGTGCGAGCCAGAGATGCCGTAAAGTAGCTTTAGCAACCACATACCAACCTTGCTTGCTGGTTGGCGCATCTAGAACATTTTTAATGAGGGGTGATATGTGAGCTTAAATTATAATTGATATTTAAAATTGAATTGATCAAATGTTATATATGAAATTATGATACAATCATTTAAAGATTATATATTTCTTGTAAATTTATGAGTACCAACAAAAAAAAACACAACCGCCTAAATAAAAAGTTTTTTAGTTAATTCTTAATAGTATACATACAAATAGATATTACTTTAAATGACCTTTAGTCTGATTCAAAGTAAGTTCAATGACTAAAACAAGCTAACTCATAATTTGAGGATAACTAAACCAATTAAGTAAAGCTCAAGAGATATACAATGTTGCTTTTAACCCATGATTTTAAGATAAGAAAGAAGAATAAAAAACGTTTGTAATGAGTGACTCGATTTTTTGTTTTAACAATTTCCTTTTTATGAAGCTACTGTTATATTTGTTGTTTTGCTTGATTTTTATTTGAAATAATGGGGTCCAATTGAAGATTAAAATAGGTTCCAAGCTTAATTCTTTGTATATAGTTGTTCTTCACATTTTTTAAATAAAAGTAGGGTATTTGGATACGACTTTAAAACATGTAAGTCTACCTTTACACTTGATGACAAAATTGCATGACTAAGAAGAAAGGAAAAGCACTTGAGGTAAGCTTGACAGAAAAACAAAGTCTGCTCCCAACCAGGCATGAATTGCTGACTAGAGATTTCCAGAAAACCTACATTGAAGAAGTAGTTGGCATGCAGACTCCCATTCTTGTTTACAGATAGGACACCACGTATCAGTTTGAAGACACCTAGACACCAGGTTCGCCTTGGTTGGTAGACGGTCTTGCAAAGCCTTCCAATGGAAGTTCACCTTGATGGGGCACCATCCATTCTAGGGAAATCAAAGATTTTGGTTTGGAGGTTGAGCAAGATGAGTTTCCACTGTTTTTGTCACCTACACTACTAAAATTCTTGTATTTTCCAACGCGCACTTACCAATGACTACGCGTTGGTAAACTGAAATTACCAACACGTAGCCGTTGGTAAATGCACGTTGGTAATCATTGTGTTGGAAATTTTTTTTCCAATGCACAAAAATACACATGTTGGTAAGTTCCAACGCGTGCACGTTGGTAAATGTGTGTTGGAATTTACCAACGGTCAGGTACAGCATCTGTTTCCAACGCGTGGTCGCGTTGGTAATTATCAACGTGCATGCACATTGGTAATTACCAACGATCTTACGTGTTGGTATGAGAGTTGGTTCTTACCAATGTGAGTGCCCGTTGGTAATTACCAACGGCCTTACGCGTTGGTAAGTGCATTGGTAATATCAGGTGCATTGTCCCTCACCTGATCGACAAACATACTATGATGAAATAGGAGGAGCAGGAAAATAGGTTAGTTTCGTCAGCTGAGTAATACCAAACTTCAAAATAATCAATCTACTAGATGATGATTAAAGATGACTTACTTTAGATATGGCCTGATCTTGGCACAATTTAGAAGAACGCATGTGGTTGTAAATCTGAGTTCATCGTCTGTGAGGAATCTATATCTACATGCACCATATGGACATCCCAGATAGGTGAATATAGACCACACCTCACCATTATAATTGACAAGACCACCATCATCATTTCGCGGAACTCGGTTCATCATAGAGGGAACATGGGATTCAAAGTAATGAGAGCAAAAGATGGAAGTCTCCTCTATAAGGTATGTTTCACATATCGATCTCTCAGCATGAGCAGTATTAGAAACCTTCAGTTTTAGGTCATGCATGCACCGCTCAAATTTATATATCCATCGGTATTGAACAGGTCCTCCAACCATTACTTCATATGGAAAATGAACTGGGAGATGCTCCATGACATTAAAAAACCCCGAAGGAAAAATTCTCTCAAGCTTACAAATTATAATTGGAATATTTGCCTCCAATGCCAACAAGTGATTAACATGAAGCTCTGGAGAGTACAAGTCTCTAAAAAAAAGGCTTAACTCCATTAATGCCTTCCATATATTCTCGGGAAGCGCTTCCAGGGCAATGGGGAGAAGCCTTTGCATCATAACATGGCAATCATGACTCTTCATGCCATACATATTGCAACCAGAGCTATCAATACATCTCCCAAGATTCAAGACATATCCATCAGGGAGTCATAGAGATTTTACCCAAGCGATCACATCCTACAGTTGGTTAACATCTAATGTGAACCTCACTTTTGGTTTGAATGAATGACCATCATCAACAGGAACCATGTTTAACTTCGGCCGATTACAATAAATTTCAAGGTCCTTCCGTGCCTTAACATTGTCTTTTGTTTTCTTCTTAACATCCATAACAGTATTCCATATATTCTCAAACACGTTCTTTTCAATATGCATGACATCAAGATTATGACGGATTAAGTTCGTCCCCCAATAGGGTAACTCCAAAAAAATGCTTCGCTTCGTCCAATTATGTGATTTCCCATAATCACATGGTCGATGTTGTGGACCATCATTACCAATTGATAGAAGCCATGAGATTCTTTTAAATATAGCATCACCAGATAAGCACTCGGGAGGCGATGACTTTTCTGACTTCCCCTTCTTAAAACAAGAACTATTTCTTCTATATGGGTGGTTCCGGTCAAGAAATTGCTGGTGATAGTCAAAAAAAAGAAAATTTTCCGCCATACTTAAGTTGGAATGCCTTACTTTCACCCATACAAATAGGGCAAGACAATCGACCATGTGTCGTCCATCCTGAAAGCATGTCATAAGCCAAAAGTCATTGATGGTCCACATTAATACTGCTCGAAGAACAAAATTTGCTTTCAATGACACATCCCATATTTCAACGCCATCATTCCATAGATGCTTTAGCTTTTATATTAGAGGTTGTAAATAAACATCAATCTTATGATTCGGGCTACATGGACCTGGAATCAACAACGAAAGGAACATATAAGGTTTTTTCATGCACATCCAAGGGGGCAAATTATACGGAGTAATGATAACAGAACAACAAGAGTACTGTTTTCCAGATGGTCCAAAAGGGGTAAATCCATTGGCACCCAACCCTAATCGGACATTTCGTGGTTCCGAAGAAAACCATAGGTAGGCCCGATCAAAATGTTTCCAAGCTTCACCATCTGATGGATGTTTTATAACACCTGGGATTTGTTTTTGCTCTTGATGCCACCTCATCTTCTCTGCTATTGACATTGATGCAAATAAGCATTGTAGATGAGGGCTTAGTGGTAAGTAATGCATGGTTTTCCTTGGCCGATCTTTACCCCTACAACCCTTTTTGGGCTTATATCTCTCACTTCCACAGTACTTATAAATACAAAGATTACTTTCATCTTTCCAGAACAACATGCAATCATTAACACAAACGTCAATCTTCTGGTGAGATAGGCCCAACTGTGAAACTAATTTCTTCGTTTCAAACCAATTTGATGGCATCTTGCTACCTGTAGGTTGAGTCTCCTCCATCAGTTGTGCAATTCCATTAAAGCATCCCTGTGACATGTGATACTCTGACTTAAGGTTAAGAAGATGAACAGCAGCAGATAACTCAGAATGATTTTGGCATTCATCCCATAGAGGAGTTAATGTGGAGTTCAAAAGATTAAAAAATTGCTGTGCACTTGCATTTGGCTGCGCATCATTGTCTTCAGGAAATTGTGAGTAATTAGGCCCAACGGCATCTAATACCATCCTTTCATATGGATTCGTCGAAGATCCCTGCTCAAAGTGATCAAAGCCACCTACATATCTGTCTGTATCTGATGTTTCATTAAATGGCTCTCCATAAGTCATCCAGTTCAGGTAAAAAGGATTGAACCCCCATTTGTATAAATGAACTATGACATCGTCACACTCTTTGAACCGCAAACTCTTACACTTCCGACAAGGACAGTGAATTCTTAACCCGCTCATTGTTTCAGGATGAGTGATAGCAAATGATATAAATTCATCAACCCCAGACTCCCACTCATGTGTGTACCCCGTTTGGCCTGGCAAGAAACGGTTACTGTACATCCAACTACGGGCAGACTCCTTTGCAAACTAAATCTGTTGGTAATCATATATCAGACATAGTCATCAAAGTTGGCAATCACAAAACTGATATTTGACAATATATCATCTTACACATCAAAACATCATAACCTCATACATAATTACTACTACTTATGATTTGTACCCTTCCCTCATATTGCCATGTATCACAAGGACAAAATATATGTATAACAAAACACATCCTTTCAATTATTAATACTATGAGTAATTCTATTAGTATAAGTATTATGTTTATTAGTATTATTATTATTAGTATTATTATTACTAATATTATTATTATTATTATTATTATGATTCTACATGCATATATACTTATAATACTAATACTATTACTCATTATTATTATCAGTATTGTTATGGATATTATTATTCCAACAATATTATAAGAATTGGTAATTTTCTAAATAATTTTATAATTATTCTCATTGTTATCATTCATAAATTTGATTACAATATTATTATTATGGGAATAATTATAATTACAATTATAGTTATTTTCATTATTATCATTAGTCAAATTGATTACAATTTAATTATTCCAATTTCGAACATACTATTTATATTTATTATTTTAATTATTTTCAGTATTTTTAGTATTATTATTATATTCTTACTATTATTACTATTACTATTATTATTATTATTACTTTTTTGTGCTTCTTACTATTATCAATGATAATATTATCATTAGTATTCGTATTATTATAATAACTATTATTAGAACTGTTACTGTTATTATAGTTATTGGGAACAAATAATTATTACTATTAATATTATTATTATTATTATTATTATTATTATTATTATTATTATTATTATTATTATTATTATTATTATTATTATTATTATTATTACCATTATTATTATTATTATACTATACATATTATTGCTATTATTAAGCGTATATATTATTACATACATATCCTTCTCCTTCTTATTGTTCTTATTATTAACATGATGATAACCATTGTTATCATAATTTTTTATTTCCATTTCATTAATATTAATTTCTAAAAATTAGTACTACTACTGTTACTGTTATTATTATTATTATTAAGCATATTATTATTATAATTTTATTATTTTTATTATTACCCAACACTAAATCACTCAAACTAAAGCTTCAGTCAACTAATTACGATCTAGATAATATAGAAAAAATAAATGAAATAAACAAGCTATATGAAAAATGAAAATACCTATCTTCAACATAATTAAATACCATAAATAAATTTCATCTTCACATTTTCCATCACTAAAATTACCCATACATAAAAAATAATTAACACAAAATAAATGAGAAAAACCCAACTAAAATAGCCAGAGCAATGTAAGAGCCACAGTCATAATACATAAATTTTAATCACAATATGAATAATAAAATATAATTTTTTCCCTCCAGAAAAAAAAATTTCGGATATAGCAAAAAAATAAAAATAAAAACGTACCTCTACCAACTTTAGAACCTGAGGAATAACAATGACCAGCTATGGAACCTCAGAGAAGAGTTGAAACTGAAAAAATGATGCTCCAAAATCAAACCCATAGTTTTTTCAACTATATACCTAAAATTGAAAAATACCTATTAAAATACACACGTACCCGTCAATATTACGAGCCGATCTACAAAACGGAGGGAAAAGCGGCACAAAACAGCCAGAGAATGACCTCTGTCGGCGGCAATGGCAGCTAGAAACGGTTGTGCTGCGAAATCCTCCTCCTCCCCCCTGAAATGGCCGACTGAATCTGAAGGAGGAAGAACACTAATTTAAAAACCCATTACCAACGGCTAGCCATTGGTAAATTAGCCCATAATAAACAGCCCAATCCTTCTACCAACGCGGCCAGGTTGGAAACTTACCAACGGTCCTGACCGTTGGTAAAAATCAAAAAAATTAATTTACTGTGCTACCAACGCGTGGACGTTAGAAATTGACACTAATGGTCCTACGCGTTGGTAATTACCAACGGCTAGGCCGTTCATAAATAACCCATTGGAAAAGCGACAAAAGTTAGTACTGCTACTTGACAAAGAGAGCTTTAGCGCTAGACATACTCCACAAATGAAATGATCAGGTGTTCTTCTGTTCAATGAAATGTTGTTACGACAATAAGCCATGCAACTCCCTTACCACACCATTCCTAGGTTCCCTAGCCCTCTAAAAATTCCAAGGCTAAGAGTCCCCCTCCAAAATGGTCATCTTAGAAACTTTACAAGTTGGGTTACTGCTAATTTGAACAATCTAGGGAACTTAGACACTAAGATTTTGGCACCTACCCATTTATCAGACCAAAGGATGTAGTCAACCTATTGCCCACCCTTCAAACAATATTATCCTCTAAGAAGATGCCCCTAGAAGCTAGAACATTAGAAACAACAAATGTTTTACCTGAAATAGAATGTGAAGAACCTAGTCATAGACTCCAATCATCCTAATAAATAGTATAAATAACATCCCCCCAAATGACATCATTTTTAACCTAAAATCTTCACCACCATTTTGGCAAAAGTGCTAAGTTTTTCACTTGAGGACAACTGAGACCCAAACCCTTTAAGGTTTTATGTGAAACCACATTTTTCTATGCTAACCAATGCACTTGATTTCCTTTACTAGAACTACCTTAATGAAATTTTTTATGAAAACAATCCACAGTTCTAAGCACTCATGGTGGGCAACTAAATAGAGAGAAGTAATACAATGGTAAGCTAGAGAGGTAAGAATTGATCAGTGTTATTTTGGCAATTGTAGACAGAGTTTTCAACTTCCAATCCTTAAGCCTTTACTTAAATTTATCTATCACAACAGAGCAAGCCGGCTTAGTTATACAAGCCGCCATTATCAAACTGAGATATGTGAGCCAACATTGTGTCCTATAATTTGAGCCACTCTTTAAAGCTCTATGTCTAACACATTCAACCCCTTCAAACAGCTCTTAGATGGTTTATTTTAAGGCATGAAATGATATGAAAACACCTTAAATTTCTTTTAGAAACTATAATCTTTTGTTCATCCCATTCACCCATTAACAAGGTAACATCAACAAACTGCAGATAGGTGATTTCCAACCCATCCTAGCCAATTCTAATTCCATTTTGCTCACCATAGCCTATTGGTCTCTATACGAGGTTGTACACAACTTCCAAAGTTGGTCAAAAAAAAAAGAAAAAAGAAAGACAGATAAAGTCCCCTGTCTGTGGCCCTTTTTCCATTTTGCACTTTGGAGTAGGAAAACCGTTTAATAGCACAAAGATTAAGGTAGATTCTAGACATCTTTTAATCCAATAAAGCCATTTCTGACCAAATTTCATCTGCCCCATAACTTAGTATAGAAACTACCAGTTAACATTATCAAAGGCTTTCTCAAAGTCTACTTTAAAGAACGTAGTCTTCACCTTGTTCTACTTCATATAATGAACAAATTCAGTGGTGATGAGCACACCATTTAGGATTTGCCTACAACTTATAAAAGCTACTTGATTTTTGCTAACAAGCAAATAGATCCTGTTTTGTAATCTGTTGGCCAATATTTTAGCAATTATCTTGTAAATACAACCCAACAAACTAATTGGCTTGTAATCCTTTAACATGAGAAAAGGTCAAATTGAGTCCTATATCTTTGGAAGCTTTTCTATTCTAGTCCCTAACTTTTCTAGTTTTTGTTTGAATTCTATAACTATGAAAACATTACTCAAGTTAATCCTACAATTGGCTCACCTAATTTATAATCCCACTTGGAAAAAAAATGGATGTTATTTTGGTCTAGATAGCTCATGTTGAGCTTGATTCCTACTGTCAAGCAAATAGATCTTATTCTGTAATTTGTTGGCCAATATTTTAGCAAATATCTTGTAAATACAACCTAAAAAACTAATTGCCCAGTAATTCTTTAACATGGGCACAGGTCAAATTGAGTCCTATAGCTTTGGAAGCTTTTCTATTCTAGTCTCTAACTTTTGTAGTTTTTGTTCTAGTCTTATAACTATGAAAACATTACCCATGTTAATCCTACAATTGGTTCACCTAATGGATAATCTTACCTGGCAAAAAATGGATGTTATTTTGGTCTAGTTAGTTCATGTCGAGCTTATTCTAGCAGGAATAGGTCATAGGTAGACATTGTTTGATTTAAAACTTAAGAAGAAAAAGAAGAAAAATCTAGTGTAGGAGGCATTAGGTGTGGACCAATTTGAATGTTGGCCGAAGGTTTTGTTATTGTCAAAGGCATCAAAAATTATGAAACTACAAATACTTGAGTTGGATTGATGGCCCACTGCTAGTGTATATGACTAGAATAATCCTTGCATACCTAAGATTGGGAAGTAGTAGATGTAGAGGTCAAGGAAATTTAGACGTGGATGAGGCAAAAGCATATGCTAAGCAAGTAAAAATAAATGTCAGGGGTGAAATGCAAGGTTAGGGTGACAAATGGGAGGGTAAACTTTTAGACATAGAATTGGTGAAGATGAAGAAGGATAAAAAAATGTATGTGTGTGTTGTTATTAGCCATGGTATTGTTGTATGCTCTGATATGAGCAAGTGAGTTTTCACTAGGATAGTATTGCCATTGGCAGGTGGCAACTATTATTGTGGAACATGACTATTTTGCTTTTATTGAACAATGAAGGAAACATGTTTGACAAAATGCCTCTTGATCTTACTCCTTCAATCTCTATTCCATATGTTTTTTTCTCAAGAATAAAGAAGTGATAACAACAAAGCTAGTTTCTAAATAAACCTTAAACAATGGAGGCAGGTACTAAAACTTTTCCAATCTAGAGGATATATAAGATCATTAGAATAAATACCCTAGAGAATAGAGTTTATGGAAATAGCACATTTGAACTACAATGACAATGTTTTACTCTCGCTCCATAAGGTGATCGTTCAAATTTGAAATTATGGCTATTAAAGATTGAAGTCCCTTACTTTCTACAGTACTTAAATGGCAAACCCCAAAAGCCCAGAATTTCATAACTAAAAAGATGAAGTTATATAGAAAAGAAACAACATTAATGGCAGGACAAAATTGCAATGGTGACCTTCACTTACCTGACTTGTAAACCTTGGAACGTAGGCTATTTTCTGTGCTAGGGAGTGTATTTAGCCACCTTCAAGGTACAGTAATGGAAAATTATTTTTGAACCAAAGCACAACTTGCAACTATTGTTTTTTTTTAATTAGCCAAAATTTTTTGTTGTTTTAAAAGGTGCAGAAGGTAAGGAGCAATGAGTGAGAGAAGCATTGGTGGTAGGAACAATAAGGTGAGGCATATTATAACTGGGTTTTGTTTTTTCTGCCTTCGAAAGAAGGGGGAGAAAGGTGGGAGCAAAACTAGAATTGGAAATTAATGGGTGTTAAAAAAATCAGAAAAGTCACACATCATTGATTTTTGGCTAACCAAAGATTAAATTGTTGTGGCGATTGGGAAAGAAGATTAGGACCCACAGAGAATAGTCCCATTTTTTCCAACTAGGCTTGGGTTAGCTGCCATTATGTGCCACATAAGATTTTCCTTCAAGTCCTTCCATTATAGGACTAATGTTTGTAACATCTTTTAAGATGTATGACTCAAACAGAAAATTTTCAAGACATAGTACTTAATTAGAAATGTTGTAAAGCTTATAGGACTAATTTTGACCTTCTCCCTTAACACATTTGGATTAGATATTCCAAGGATGAAGGCAATAAAGGATGTGTTATAGCCTTTTATGATTTTACCTATCCCTTTAAATTCCTCTGTTGTGTTATTGGCTTAAAATCATAAAGTTTGAGGATTTGTTGTAGAATTAAACTATTAATGGGATAAATGTTTTATTGATGGTGTAGACTTATGTTGAAATAGCCAAAAAAATTTTACAAAGGTGGAGAAGTTATGTTCATCTTGGTTTAATTAAGTACTTGGGAAACAAGTCTTTTAGTTTGCTTAGGGCTTGGTTTTATGTGTGTGCCATATAAAAAGACTTGTTGTGTTAGGGTTTGAGCATAAGAGAAAAACCAATGTGGAGAAGAGGTAAGATGTGAGGTTTCTAGGAGAAAGGAAAGGTTTGAAGGCCAGAGAGGGCTAGGACAATAAGCCTTTTGTGTTTCTTATATCTTGTAATTGTGTGAGGGAAAAGTATTGGGGTTTTTAATAGTGTGTAGGGGATTTATAGGCTAGCTTAAGCAGTAAGTGCATATCTCTATTGTAATCTCTATATTTTGCTGAAGTAGATTTCTCTTATCCATGGATGTAGGCAAATTAAGAGCTAGACTATTTTAAATTTATATGTGCTTGCTTGATCATGTTTTTTTTTTTCTGTTGTGCATGATGGGTGATTGGAGAAAATTTTTCCCAACATCCTCAACATATTTACTGATATAATCCTTGAGAAGATGCCAACATTTCTTGATCGAATGAAAGTTGTATCCATTAAGGCCAAAAGATTTATGGCTTCCACATTCCCAAGTGGCGTGACTAACTTCCTACTCACCAATAAGTTCTTTCAGATTCGAAAAGTCTTGAGGACTCAGGCACCTCAGGTTCTTCAAACAAGAATTTGTTTTGACCTTTCTGTCCTTTTTGAATTTGTCCTTGAAGCAGTTCAATACTACTGTTTTAACATCAACAAGCTGCTCTAACTAGGTCCCATTAGCAGAAATACCCTTTAAAGAATTCTTCCTAACCATGTGAGAGACTAACCGATGAAAGTAGCATAAGTTTTCATCCTTTACCTTGATCCACCTATCTCTTGATTTTTTCACAAGAAGGACTTTTAGATCCGCCTGCTCCCAAAACTAGGTTAAAATTCCATTCTTTTTAGACACCTCCTCAACTTGCAGATCTTTATGCTCCATGATCTTATCCTAGCTGCCTAACTTCTACTTTAAGTAATCTAGTTTACATATCTGAAGACATTCTTATTCCAAAATTTCAGCTTGGCTTTGTGAAGACTTAACTTTTCATTGGGCATAAAGTTTCTTACATCAACAAAAATAGTTTTCATCCACTTTCAACAAACAACAGGAAATCTTTATGGTCAAACCATGCATCAAACTCTTTGAAGGAAGAAAGGCCGAAATCAAAATTTGACTACTTAACAAAGATGGGGCAGTGATCCAAATGACTCCTTTCTAAGCCAACTAAATTCTGTCCGGGCCAAAGGTTTAGAAAATAATTTGAAATAATTGATAGATCAATTCTACTCATTTTAGACTTCCTATAGTTATACCAAGTGAATTTCCTTGCATAAATAGGGAGATCAAAAGCATGGACTTCTTACAAGAAGTCTTTAAAAGCCTAAATTTTGGACACACTACTTAAGCAACCTCTTCTTTCCTGTTTGGCCACTATAGATTTAAAATCCCCAACGTAAGAAAAAAGACCCTGAACACTTTCCAAAATCAGAGAGAGATTGTCCCACAATTTTTTCGCCTTTGAAGGACATCGAAGGACATATAGACATTCACAAACAGCACTAGACTAACAATACCTTTCCAATTACGAACAACCCAACAAAACCATCATGGTAGAAGATATCAACCTTTTCCAAGACTTTAGAACTCTAAATGCTTATAATACCTCCAGAAAGCTAATCACATTCTATTCATCGACATCAAAGCCATTTCTTGACCACAAGACCCTAGCTAATGAGACAGAAGAATTAGAAGCCTTAGTTTCTAGAAGCATAAGAAAGCACAGCTAATGCCTTCTTAACAATCTTTGAGCAAAAATTTCTTCGCCTTCCTACTAGTACCTCTTATATAAATGCTGAGGAATGTCATTAAGACTAGCTTAACTCTTTGATAAATGCCTTTGATTTATCAACATTGGTCTCCTCACCACAGATTGCATTTAACTCTTCAATATCTTATGCATTTATCTTAAAACCAAAATTTTATGCCAAGATCAATGTCTTATTTGCCTCAGTCAGGTCATTCTGCATACTGCTCTCAACAGGCTTTATATCATTGATAATTACATTATTCTAGCAAGCACTATTGCCATTTGAAAGTGCCTTTGTATAAGAAAGAGCAGAACAAAAACCTATATTGCCTTCTTCCTTTGTAAAGTTTTCATATCTTTTACTCTTGGATTTTTTCTTAGAATTTGAAGCCCCAACAATAATTTTAAGGAATCTCCATTTTGGGCAAGTTACACGATTCTTGGGCTTGGTAGATTTCCTACTCTATATCTCTTTTTGAATAGGCCCATTTATAGCCTGATTTGATAGTAGAGCATTAATCATGGTTTTTTTCATATAAAGCACTAATAAATGCCTCCAATGCCTTGGGACTTGGAGGAGTTTAATAAGCAATATGCTCCTTTAAACTAGAGGACTCTTTGATCTTATCATCACAATTTACTCTATTGACAATATTTAGGTTCAAATTGAAAACTTTCAACCAGCACGTCTACAGTAGCGTAATGAGAAATTTGTTGCTTAATAATTTTCAACCATTTTCAATCTTTATTAATTATTTTGTTACCTTTGGCCACTAGGTCTGACAAAAATTTTAATAAAATTTTCACAACATAAATATAAGTTGATCATATAGATATTCTATCTATGTGGAAACAAAAACTAATAGCTAAATTCATAAAGAATATAGCAAAGTGTAGGATAGTGATGAAATTTTTAAAAAAGTTTGGTGAAATATAATAAAAAAAAAGTCCATCTACAATTCTCAGTAAAGGTAATAAATCATCAAGTGCATGAAAATAAGTTTGAGGTGGATTTACAACACAAAGTGAAGGTTATGTACTTCTCATGCAATTTACTTAGTAATAATATGTGATAATTTTATATCATTAGAATAATATTAAACTTGCAGTAGATGCTTTTTATGATGTTTGCTATATAGAAAATAATTATAACCATACAAAAGTTTTTGTTTGCTAATTAGAAAAATAATAGATAATAGTGTACTAATATTATACATTATGATAATAAACTATGACATGAAATTTCTTTGACAACATAAGTGAAAAATATAAATTGTGGTGTAAAAGATTTATCTTATATGTTTTTCTATTAATCAAGAAATGGATTTGAAATTTGAGTAGTTAAACTAATCCATTAATTAAGAGCACTTTTATGCATATTCCAAAAAATTTATTTGATGAAATTTTGTTCTATATAAAAGTTGAGTAGAATCAGCCTTTACTTATTATGTTATAAGTAAATTACTTGGACATTGTTGGAAATAAAAAAAAATTCTATATAAACATTGAGAAACAAAATAAACTAATTTGATAACTTTAGTAGCTTTTTTTATAAACATATTTTTACCAATAAGCCCTTTCATTTATTATTTTTTAAATTGTTAGGGTGCCACTGCAGCTCCCCACACCCTTCTTTCTATGCCACTTCATGTGGGCTTATCATTGCCTTTTGAATCATTAATCAAACCAACAGGACAAGCCATATCATCCATATTTTTTGCAAGCTTTGTCTCCTTCACAAAATCCACACTTTCACCACCATCACTATCTAACTCTTCCTCTTCCTAGATCATCCATCAAACTTCAGAATCTAAATCATTCTTTGTAAGTTCATTTCTAGGTTGAAAGGAACGACAAGCATGGTTTTAAGCCACCATAATCCAAGGGGTGGTCTTCTACCACCCTGACATTATAAAAAAACATTTTCAACTTTAACACCGTAGTTTTAGAAATAAGATATGGATAACTTATTTCAATAAGGATAGGGCCACAATCTAGGGAACCTTTAGAATGAGTATCATGATCCACAACAATAATAAGACACCATAAAGCAACCACTATCATGAAAAGCTGCTCATTCCAAGCATGTTGAGGAATTCTGAAAATGAGTAACCGTGCATGCCTTCTAGACTTCTCCAATTACATATTCAATTTTTTAATAGAAGTAAACTATTGCTTTAACCAACTTGCACCACTATCTAGAAGGCGCAACATTTCATTATGAGTTGGGCATTCTATTGCTCCTTCTTCCCACCAACTTGCTTAATCTTACAAGGACAAATTCCTTAATTATTGAAGATAATTTAAATGCCTTCTATAGTCTAATGTCCTTAATCTCTGCCATTAAAAAACTTGCTAGCCATTCATTCTCCTTTGACTTGTAGTTGAACTTGATTTTAGCGGAATTATCCTCATTAACAGCAGCTACATTATCAGAAGTTTTTGCTATACCTTTCACGACATCCTTGTAAGATTTCACCTTTGGGGTAACTACATGATGTATGAACACCATCTTGTTTGAAATAGAGGTCTTAACTATTTGAGCATTCTGATCAACATACCATCTTTCAAATCTTGCTATATTGATTTTGAGCTCTTGAGAGCCAATCCAAATCTGGTTTAACTAGGCTTCCAAGTCACCTATCATCTCCTTCCCAAGAACTTAACGAAGCCAAATATGTGCCTTGAACTAAAACATGAGATTAAAACATCAATAGCTTTACCATACATTTGAAAACCTTTGAGAAGATTGAAACTCAAACAAGAACTGTAGTTAAGATTGAGTAGTATCACTCGAGTTCTTGTAGAATAGTAGTATTCTAGGTGTCAAGCAAAGTTCGCAAAGAACTCAAGGATATATGCTCAAACAAAGAATTTGTATTAGATTTAACTTATGCTTTACATAAATGAAAGTATTAGCTTATATAGGCCAGCTTGGGCAAAAGAAACCCCAGAAAAGTTAAGCCTAGCTGGACTAGGACACGAGCATACTACTAAGGTACCTTGGGTCGACACTTTAATGACTTCCCACAAAAAAGTACTAACTGTATCTTAGGCAAGTCTCATATGTATGACTATTAAATAAGACTCTTAGCATGTAAATACAATAAGCACCAAGCCTAGGGGTGCATACATAGACCGTAGGATGCTTTCATGTGCACTCAACTAGGTGCACTAGTTCATGCACTCTACTGGTTTACTAAGGTGTACGCTATGCCATATGCCCTAGCACATCTACAGCATGTGTCCAAGGCATGTTTAGGCATGTGTCTTGAGGCTCAATAGGGGCATGTGCCCTAGGGGTGCATAAGGGCCTCCAATAGCATGCCCACGGGGGCTTACAAGTCTTGTTGATTCTTCTCGGTTCATCCTCGTCTCATCTAAGCATCTTTCCACAAGTGCCGACAAAGTCCTCATTTAGCTCTCTAGGTTGCCTCCTTATAACAGGTCCTAGAGTGATCCTCAAAGGGTGTCTGGTGGTACTCTTGGGACTTCCATCATCTTTCTTTCCCTCAAGGTGATTCATCCTCGTATCAAGGCTTGCATTAAACAAAGTGAGATCAGCAACATTAAAGCTAGCATGGATCACAAACTCACCTAAGAGGTCTAACTTGTAGGTGTTGTTGTTCACTCTTTGAACCGCTTGGAAGGGCCCATGTCTTCTCTATTGCAACTTTTTACTTTCTTGGCTGGGAACCTTTCTTGTCTCATGTGAGCCTAGACTTAGTCTCTAGGCTCAAACACAATCTTTTTATTTCTCTTGTTGGCCATAGAGACATATTATTGTAACTTCTTCTTAATTTGGGCATGAACCTTCTCTTGAAGCTTCCTAACTATCTCGGCCTTAGGTGCTTTATTTGTGTTAGCAAAATCTTTTGATGGCAAAGTCATAAAGTCTAGTGGTGTTAAGGGGTTAAATCCATAAATAGCCTTAAAATGTTAGTAGTTGGTGGTTTTCAGCACGACTTAATTGTGGGGTAATTCAACATATGATAGGCAATCATTTTAAGTCCTCAGGTGCTTTTTGATTATAGCTTTGAGTATTTGAACTAATGTCTTATTGGTCACCTCTATTTGCCTATTGGTTTGGGCATGGCATGAAGTAGAATATATTAGCTTTATCCCTAATTCACTCCACAAGGTTCCCAAAAAATGGCTTAGGAACTTAGGGTCTCTATCTGAGATTATGGCTCCCGACATGCTACGCAAATGCACCATCTATTGGAAGAATAAGTCTACCACATTCGCTGCATCATTTTTCTTGTGAAATGGAATCTAAGAATAAGTTTGCTTGGATTTAGCATTCTTGCACTCCAAGCAACATGCACAAGTCCTTTCCACCTTTCTTTTTAGTTTTGGCCAGCATAAGTATTCCTTAAGCACTTCTAGTGTCTTATGGACATTAAAGTGTCGTATCAAGTCTCCTCTATAGGCCTCCTTTGTGAGCAACTCTTGGATGGATGATTGTGGGAGGCATAACCTGTTCTCCTAAAATAGGTACCCTTCCTACCTGTAAAACTTAGCAAAATCTCATTTCTTACAATTAGCAATGATTTCAATAAAGTGAGTTTCACAAACATACAGTTCTTTGATAAGCTGAAAACCAAGGAATTTGGCATCTGAGGTGGTTAGCAAGGTGAACCTCCTTGATAAGGCACATGCACAATATTCTCCTTACCTTACTTATATTTAATCACATTAGGAAATGCTTCAATAAACTCCACCCACTTGGCATGTCTTCAGTTTAGCCTGCTTTGCCCCTTCAAGCACTTGAAAGATTGGTTGTTCGGGTGTATGAAAAACTCCTCGTGATAAGAAGTGCTGCGAAGTCTATAGGGAGCATACCAAGACATAGAACTCTTTGTCATATATAGGGTAGTTCAATGGAGCTCCACTTAACTTATTGCTAAAGTAAGCTATTGGGCAACCTTCTTACATCAACATAGCTCTAATATCTATATTTGAGGCATCACACTTAATCTCAAAAGCTTTAGTGAATTCAGGCAATGATAATAAAAAGGCATTGCTCAATTTTCTTAGATCATTCAAAGGGCTTCATCTTATGGCTTCCTCTATTTCAATCCCACATCCTTCTTGACATTTTCCGTTATGGGTACTACAATGATAGAAAAAGTCCTTTACAAATCTTTCATAAAAATTAGCTAACACACGAAAAGATCTTACCTCACTCATGGACCTAGGTGTGGGCCATTCTTGTAGGGCTTGGACCTTCTCTGAGTTTAGTTTTGCTTCTCGAGAGCTTACCATATAGCCAAGAAAGATAAATCAGTCAGTACAAAAATTGCACTTTTTCAAGTTATGAAACAACTTTTGTTCCCTCAATATTTGCAATACTAGCCTTCCGTGCTGGGTGTGCCCCATTAAGCCCTTATTATACACAAGAATATCATCTAAATACACTACCATAAACCTTCCTATGGACTCTCTTGAGACATAGTTCATTAGCCTCATGAAAGTTCTTAGTGCATTTGTGAGACCAAAGGCTATGAGTAACCTTCATATAAACCAAATTTTGTTTTGAATGCGGTCCTTCACTCACCCCCATCCTTCATTATAATTTGGTGATACCCAATCATAAGACCAACTTTTGAAAAAAATGTAGAACCATGTAACTCATGTAACATATCATCTAATCTAGGGGTGGGAAAGTTATACTTCACTTTGATCATATTCATTAGCTTGTAGTCCATGCACATATTTCATAAGCCATCCTCCTTAGGCACCAAAAGCACTAGCACTGTGCACAGGCTCATGCTTTTCCTCATATATCCCTTAGCTAGCAACTCCTCCTCTTGTTTATGAATTTCCTTGGTTTCTTCATGGTTACTTACGTAGGCTAGCTTCTCTGGAATGAGGGACTAGGCATGAAGTTTATTTGGTTCTCAATGACTCGAATAGGGGCAATCCACTTAGCTCATTAAGGAATATGTCTTTATAGTCCTACAACAAAGAAAGCACAACACTAGAACAGGGTTAGGGAGTTTGTTAGTAGCCAGAAAGAGGTCCTTGTAGACTAAGAGTAACATTTATTTCTATGCTTGAAATGCTTTAATTGCATCACGCAATTTGCAAAAGAAGCTCTTTTTCCTTCTCTCGGGTTT
The DNA here is from genome assembly GCA_005392925.1 of Aquilaria sinensis. Lineage (NCBI taxonomy): Eukaryota > Viridiplantae > Streptophyta > Magnoliopsida > Malvales > Thymelaeaceae > Aquilaria > Aquilaria sinensis. Next base: position 192,532 of record SMDT01003324.1, on the reverse strand, counting down.
CACCTTTTTTCTTCTCTCAAGCAATCACTCATCTCAGCTTTCTCCTTAAGGCCACTCTTCTTTCTTCCCTCTAATTTTTTCTTAGCTTTCCCCTCTTTTTGTTCTCTCAGCCTTGCCTTAACTTTCATTTAATTTTTTTTTCTCTTGTCCTTAATTTGAAGCTACCTTTGATGTTCCATGGATCATTGTGGTGTAAGGGGTACAAGAATGATTGGCCTTTCATTATGCACAAAAGAATAACTATTCTTATATTCATCATGTATTACTCTTCTATCCAATTGCCACTATCTTCCTAACAACACATGGTTGACTTGCATGGGTGCCACATCACACCTCACCTCATCTTTGTAGTTCCAATGTTGAAGCCCATCAACACTTGCTTGCTCACCTTGATCTCTCCTGAATTGTTTAACCATTGCAACCTACAAACGGCTCGAGTGCCTTAGTGTGGGCAGTAGCAATTTCTCAACTACTGTGGTGTTGGCCACATTATTACAACTATCTCTATATATAATTAAGCTGCACACCTTACTTTTTATAGAACATTTTTTGTAGAAGTTGTTCTTCATTAGTCTGCCTCTTCTCAGACTTGCTTCTTGAGGGATCTTCTTGCCACTAAAAGCTCTTCTTCCATGAGGTACTGCTCATCACTTTAATCCTCCAAGAAGGACAAGCCTTCAGAGTTAAACATACTCTTAGTCATCACCTTACCTTGTCATTGAGTACATGGTCCTTTGGTTTGGGTACCCAATGGCTATGTGACCCTTGCCTCAGCACTTGAAGCATTATATGTCATAGTTCCTTATTTTAGTGCCAGGCTTTGATAGGCCTTCCTTGGGGTGCGCCATGCTTCCTTTGGGAGCTCAAGTTTAGTCTTCGGGGCTTTCACCTAGCCTCTTTGCTCCAAGTTGGCTTCCAAGTTAAGTTAGGCGAGGTGGCACTCCTAATCTTGATTTGTTTCTCGACTATGCTAGTGGTGTGCACCATATCTTCCAACTCCACATAAGGCTATAGCTCCACAACATTGATTATCTCGGGGTTTAGGCCATGTAAGAACCTCACCATGGTAGCCTTTTTCTCTTCTTCTATATTAGCCCTCATAAGGGTCATCTCCATTACCTTGAAGTACTCTTCAATACACCTTGCTCCCTATGTGATCCTTTGTAGCTTAGGTACAGCTCCCTATAATTGGTACTCAGGATAAACCTTATCTTCATGATAGCTTTGAGCTACGCCCATATTCGAATGAGGCCCTTATCATTCCTCTACCTACTAACCATACCTAATCTTGCCATAAAAGAATGTAATCAATGAAGTCTATAATTGCATGCTTTACCTTCTTCTTCTTAGAATAGTTGTGGCAATCTAAGATTAGATCCATCTTAGCCTCTCACTATAGGCAGGGCTTGAGGTCACTCATGCCTTGGAAGCTTAGGATTTGCAATTCGATGGAGTTAAGGTTTTGGTCCACCCTCGGTGGCTCTTGGGCTGCTCTACTAAAAGGGTATTGGTTGGCACTCAAACACTCTTATTCTTAAACTGATTTATAGGGCCAAATGGGTCGAACAAGTCTTCTTCTTAGGCGCTCCCAATCTAGGGTCAGTTGGGCATTAATCTCCTATGTCCATTTACTTTATTCCTCTTGCATATTCTCCATTCAGGCCATCATGCATCCAAACTCAATTTGGAGAGCTTGGACCATGAACTTGATATCCATAGGGTGCTCCTCTCGGCTGGACATCCCTAACCTAAAGATTTTCACACACACTTCCTCAAACTTTCACACTCAAATTTTGTTAGTGGACAATTGCTTTATTAGATGTAATTCTAGAAGTTCTTATTATTGGACATGGATTGAAAACAACCCAAAATCATACACTTTTGCAAAACATAGATTTGAAAAAAGCTAGGTTTCAAAATTCCAAAGCTCCTTTGGTGTAAGACTTCAAGCACTTAGGTTTTTCAAAGGGATTTGGTTTGTTTGCAAACTTTTCTTAGAAAACCTTCTTTTTGTTTCTGAATACTCCATTCTTAGTCCTTTTTTTAACGTAAACAACAAGCAACCAGCACTTAAAGACTTGATAATTTTTAAATTTGAAGTACCTTCAAACTAAAGGTAAATGATGCAAATGAAGCTCAAAGTAAGAAGACAACAGATTTTAGTCTATGAGTTGAATGAAAGAAATCAAGCTTGAGATAAAACCAAAGTAACACAAAAATAAATGATAGAGACACCCTAAATGGAAATTGCAGGCTCTAATAGAACTTAAAAGGAACCCATTTGCTATATGACCAAGGAATTCCTCCTTAAGAAGCTAACAAGCTCCAAAAATCCCCCTGAATGTGATTTAGATGACCACCCTTAACCAACTTGTGGGCAGGAAATAGTAGTATTGCTCGAGTGCTAGCAAAAGAATAGTATTTTAAGTGTCAAGCCAAGTCCACAAAGTACTCAAAGATAGGTGCTCAAGCAAAGCAGTTGTATTAGATTCAACTCATGTTTTCCATACAAGAAAGCATTATCTTATATAGACCAACTTGGGGCACGAGTAACCCTAGAAGATCTAAGCCTAGTTGGACTAGGATACAAGCGTATAACTAGGGTGCTCAAGCCCACACTTTAATGACTTCATGCAAAAGAGTCTCAACCATCTCTTGGGCAAGTCTTATACTTATGACTTTACTAAACAAAACTTCTAACCTATAAATACCCTTTTAAACTCAATTCTTACTGCTCGTTCTACTCCCACTAGTTAGCCTACTTCAAATGCTTGGATGTCTCGTTCTAGTAGACCAGCTCCTAGCAAATCAGCTCTTGCTTTATTGGCTTTTACTAGACCACCCTTTACCACATCAATTATAACTCAACTAGCTTACACTAGCTAGCTTATTTTGTTCTGACTCCCTCTATTAGCTTAGAGCTAAACCCCATGACTATTGAGAGTAAAAGGCTTAAGGACTTGGGAGGAATGTAAAGCTTATTACACCATATTCCACAAATGATGACTCCAAGACTGTTTTAGGGGTCACCACTGCAGCTTGGCCGAAAAGCTTTTTGGCCTTGATGAAGGACTAGTAGGGTTCCATTATCTACATTCTAAAGACCTTGCGGAGGGTGCTCATGATAAAGAACATTTAATTTTGTGGAGATTGATAAGGGCTTCACTTGGAGGCCTAGTGAAAGAGGGAGCTTTGATCAAATTGTTGAGGAGGACAATCATTGCCTTTTAGAATCATAAGCCTCATAAGACTTTCAATTCTAAGTTTTTCCTTCTTCTTTGCTTTTCATTGTGCAATTTTTTTTATTTTTTTTTTCTGGCTATCTAGCTATTCTATAGTTTACTCTATATTTAGAGTAGATATTTAGAAGCAGCCTTTTGATGAAGAATATAATAGGAAGGAGTTTGGGTAGGTTAGGAAAAGCAAATGTCTAACAACGCCGAGGTCTTCTACTTTTGACCAAGTATTGAAGAAACCGAAGGAGAGGGGCAGTAGCATTTTGGAATCAATTCTTATTGCTTGCCTTACTCCTACCAGTTAGGCCACTTCCAATGCTTGGGCATTTCACTTTAGTAAAGTAGCTCCTAGCAGATAAGTTCTTGTTTCACCAACTTCTACTAGGTTAGCTCTAATTCAACTAGCTTTTGCTAGCTAGCACATTCCGTTCCGACTCCTTCTACTAGCTAAGATCCAAACCCCCATGGCTATTGAGGGCAGGAGGCTTAAGGCCTTAGGAAAAGGGTAAAGTTTGTTACACCATTTTCCTCAGACAATGAATCTGAGACTATTTTGAGGGTCACCATTTTGGCTGGACAAAAACGCTTTTTGGCCTTGATGAGGGACTAGTGAGGTTGCAATCTTTACACTACAAGGACCTCGTAGAGGGTGTTGATGATAAGAAACATGTAATCCTGTGGTGATTGATGAGGGATCTATGTTGGAGCCCTGCAATCCTACATATGCAACTATTGAGGTTTCCTCCATTCTCACCCTAAAGTACTGCCCCTTCTTGAGAGCTCAGTTATTACCTATATTAGATTTTCTAAAAAGTAATGAATTTTCTGCTTGTGCCGCCCAAAATAGCCTAATCTTCCTGAGTGGTTTAGGTGAGTATCTGCTAGGAAAGATAAATGAGATGCCTGGGCAATATCTAAGGGATATGAGTCCCATGAACATTCTACCAGAATGCATGGGGTTTTAGATCAATGTCCATCTTGTGAATTTCAAAGACTGGTCTAATTAGCTTAGGATAGATATTGCCCCAGGATGTTCCCTTCTCTTTTTCCTTTAATGTTCTTTAGGACTTAAACTTTCTACCCTTGTAGCAACATGCTTTTTAGGAGTCGCCACCAATTGGTTTCACCTATATCGATTGGATACCAGTTATGGTATGAGATATTCTGAGATCGTGAATCGGTTATTCTAAAATAACTTTATTATAGTGCCCATAAATTGGTACCATGAGGTTCAGTTTTATGTTTTTCTAAATCCTTGTTTCTTAACCTAATATTTGATTGAGAGTTATTTTTTATGAATTTTATTTAATTATATTTATTTTTAATTGATTTAATCTCAAACTATGAATCTTACCAGACCAACAGGATATGGAATCCTAGACATTCTTAAAATCTCGAGACTTTACCAAATCCACGAAGAATTTAAAAGGACTATCTTGTTCTAGGTTGTGAGTCTTATCGGATAAACCAGATTCGAACAAATAATCTATCTTGGGATTTTATCAAATCACCAAAGAACAGATCTTTGAAATTTGTTAGGTATTTCAAAAAAAATATTATCTTCAATCTATTTCTTTTTAATTTCTAGGAGAAGGATGAGGAAAAATTAAATTACCTAAATAATTAAGTGCTTAGGCTAACAAATTATTTTTATGTATTACCAATTTTAGATGCATTATGAGAATTAAATAAAAAAAAACAAAATCAAACTATCCTAAAAAGAAAATAAAGATAAATAGATTAACATTCTAAGTTATGTTCCTAGGTGAATTTAATGGTTGGATTTAATGCATGGCCAAATAGACAAATAACTAAAGAAACAAAGGAAAACAAATAGCAAAAGCTTGCCATCAATGACTAATCTACAAAAGAAGAAGAAACTTAGTAACTTAGGTGGATGAAACAAAAAGTAAAAGGACTAATCAGACGTTTTACCCTAATAAGGTATGGATGGGTTCGATCCGGATACAAACGGTTCGGGCGCGATTCAGATCTAGCTCTTCCTCCTTAGATTCTACAATCGGACGGCGAGATGAGAACGACGGCGCTTGGGCTTCAGTGACGGCTTCACGAACAGCTGCCCGGAGGGGGAGGCCGAGCGCTGTGGCGTCGGGAGCAGCGGCGCAGATGGATTCGAACACTGCGGGAGTGGTGCTCGGGCGTCTCCTTCATCCGATTTACGTCACCGGCGGTGGGGCGATGTCTAGGATGGTGGTACGGCGTGGGATAGAGTACGGGCGGCCAACTTGGAGGGGTGATGGTGAGAGATTGGCGAGGGAAGGGCATTGGAGGGAAGGACCAGAGGGCTGGAGGCGCGGGCAGCAGACGGAGGCCTCCAGGGACGGCGGCGGCTTGGGGAAAAAGACTAGGGTCTCTGGCGATGAGCTTCGGGAAATCAGGGACTGAGGCTACAGTTTGACCTTTTTTCTGGCTGGGAGCTTAGGGTTACGAAAATTCCCCCCCTCTTTCTTCAAATGATGACCCATATTTATACTATAAGGGTTTTAGGCGAGATTAACCAAGTTTTTAGAAGTTAAAACTCATCCAAATCATATTTGATAGAGTTGAAACCTCTTAGGATGTTATTTGGTCAAAATACTTGTCCAAGTCCAGGGAAACTCTTAAGTTGCTGATTCTGTCCTAGATTCTATGCGAATGTCCTGTTTTACCCAAAACTTTCCCATCTTGTCAATTGAGATCAAAACTTCCAGGATTTACCCAATTAGCCCCAAAGCTTCATGACTTTGACAGATTTGCCTCAAACTTTCCAATTTTGCCTAGAATCTTCTAAAAGTTCTTGGTTTCCACGCAAACTTTTCCCTTTTACCCAAATTGACCCTACAAGACTTTTAGGACTATAAATTACTCCTGGACTAAATTAATTCCTATTCTAACCCTAAATGACTATTCTAAATTCTTAAAAGCTCACAACACAACATGACAACATAATATAAACGCACATAATCCTACCAACTTCTTCAGCTATAAAAAGACCAAAAAGACCAAATTGCCCCAAAAAATAAAAGTGACTACCCCTAAACTAATTTTTTCTAACCTAGAACTAAAACAAAAGTTAGTACCCGGACAAAATTAGGTGTCAACAGCTGCCCCTCTTTGCATGTTTCATAAAATATGACGAATGCAAAATCGTTACCACATTTTGTCTGACTGTCCGTTTGGACAATGAGAATCTTCTCACTACCAAGAACCTAAGGAGAAAAACCTTTTTCTCATTCCATTTGAGGTTAAGGAACCTTCCTTGTTACCTTTATGATAGGAACTTTCCTATCATCAAAGAATTTAAGGCGAAAACTCTTTCCTCCTTGCCTATCAGACTTAGGAACTCTCATAGCCTTTTGCGATAAGAACTTTCTTGTTGCCTCCCAACCTAAGAGGAAAACTTTTTCCTTTTTTCTTGAGGGATTAAGGAACCTTCCTCACTCTTGTCTCTATAGAAACCTTTCTATAGAAGTGAGAAACTCTTCTCTCATTTCTTTTAACTTTGGTAGAGAACTCTCTCTCACCATGCTCTAAGAGGTAAAGAACCCTGTTTTTACCACCTCTTGTTCTTTTAGAGACAGAGAACTCTGTCTCTTTAGAACCTCCAAAGTTCTTTTGAGGTAGAGCACCTTGGCTCTTTTACCACCTTTGATAACCTTTGAGGTAGAGAACTTTGTCTCTTTACCACCGCTAATTACTCTTGAAGTAGAGAACTCTGTCTCTTCGTCACCTCCAAATTCCTTTGAGGTAAAGCACCCCAACTCTTTACCACATCTAAATTCCCTTGAGGTAGAGTACCCTGACTCTTTACCACATCTGATGACCTTTGAGGCTGAGCACCCTTGCTCTTTACCACCTCTAAATTCATTTAAGGTAGTGCACCCTGACTCTTTAACACCTTCAAATTCCATTAAGGTAGAGCACCCTAACTTTTTACCACCTCTAATTTATCCCATATTATGAGAAAAAGAATTACTTTACTTTTGAAAACTTGGATTGTCCTTGCTTTAGATGTCATGAGGTAGAGAAACCTTTCTCATTTAAAATCTTGGTTTAAATTTAATTACAAGGAAGATAATTGCTTTATTTTTGGAGCCTCGGTTTAGTTTTGGTATTGAGATATAGGAACCCTCCTTTTTATCTCAAGCAAAAATTTCTAAGAAAGCAACCAGATTTAGAAAATTTCATCAAAAGTGTAAATTTGCAAAATGTGTGAGTGCAAAACACTTGAAATTCCATGAAATGAGTGAATTTCAAAAAGCTAAAGATTCCACAAAATGAGTGAATCCTGAAAATAAGAAATTTCACAAAATAAGTGAAATTCAAAAAGCCAAAGATTCCACAAAAAAAGTAAATCTTAAAAGTGAGAAATTTCAAAAAACGAGTGAATTTCAAAAAAGTTGAAGATTCCATGAAATGAATGAGTCTTGAAAGTGAGAAATTCCACAAAATGAGTGAATTTCAAAAAGTTGAAGATTCCACAAAATGAGCGAATCTTGAGCATAAGAAATTCCACAAAAAGAGTGAATTTCAAAAAGCTGTAAGATTCCATGAAATGAGTGAATCTTGAAAGTGAAAAAATTTCACAAAACTAGTGAATTTCAAAATGTTGAAAGATTCCATGAAATGAGTGAATCTTGAGATTGAGAAAATTTACAAAATGAGTAAATTTCAAAAAACTGAAGATTTCATGAAATAAGTAAATCTTGAAAGTGAACAATTCCAGAAAATGAATGAATTTCAAAAAGCTGAAGATTCCACGAAATGAGTGAATCTTAAAAGTAAGAAATTCCACAAAATGAGTGAATCTTAAAAGTAAGAAATTCCACAAAATAAGTGAATTTCAAAAGGCTAAAAATTCCATAAAATGAGTGAATCTTGAAAGTGAGAAATTCTACAAAATGAGTGAATTTTCAAAAACCGAAGATTCCACTACATGAGTGAATCCTGAAAATGAGAAATTCTACAAAACGAGTGAATTTCAAAATGCCAAAGATTCCACGAATTGAGTAAATCTTAAAAAAGAGAAAGATCCCATAAAATGAGTGAATCTTGAAGGTGAAGAAACTCCATAAAATGAGTGAATTTTAAAAAGAAAAAAAATTCCACAAAAATAAACAAATCTTGAAAGTGAGAAATTTCACAAAAATTAGTGAATTTCAAAAGAAGCTGAAGATTCCCCAAAATGAGTGAATCTTAAAAGTGAAGAAATTCCAAAAAATGAATGAATTTCTAAAAATGCCGAAGATTCCATAAAATAAGTGGATCTTAAAAGTGAAGAAACTTCACAAACCAGTGAATTTCAAAATGTTGAAAGATTCCATGAAATGAGTGAATTTTGAAAGTAAGAATTTCCACAGAATGAATGAACTTAAAAAAGATGAAGATTCCACGAAATAAGTGAATCTTGAAAGTGAGCAATTCCATAAAATGAATGAATTTGAAAAAGCTAAAGATTCCACAAAATAAGTGAATATTAAGAAAAATAAGAAATTCCACAAAATGAGTGAATTTCCAAAAACCAAAGATTCCACTAAAAGAGTGAATCTTGAAATTGTGAAATTCTATAAAATGAGTGAATTTCAAAACACCAAAGATTCCATGAAATGGGTAATATTAAAAGTGAGAAATTCCACAAAATGAGTAAATTTCAAAAAGCTAAAGATTCCACAAAATGTGTGAATCTTGAAAGTAAGAAATTTTACAAAACGAGTGAATTTCAAAAAACTGAAGATTTCGCGAAATGAGTGAATGTTGAAAGTGTTAAATTTCACAAAATAAGTAAATTTAAAAAAGCTGAAAATTCCATGAAATAAGTGAATCATGAGAGTGAGAAATTCCAAAAAATGAATGAATTTAAAAAAGCCAAAGATTCCACGACATGAGTGAATTTTGAAAGTGAAAAAATTCACAAAATGAGTGAATTTTAAAAAGTTGAATATTCCATTAAGTGAATCTTGAAAATTAGAAATTTCTATAAAATGAGTAAATTTCAAAAAGTCAGATTCTACAAAATGAGTGAATCTTAAAAGTAAGAAATTCCACAAAACAAGTGAATTTCGAAAAGCTAAAGATTCCACAAAATGAATAAATCTTGAAAGTAAGAAATTTCACAAAATGGGTGAATTTCAAAAGGCTAAAGATTCCACGAAATGAATTGAATTTTGAGAGTGAGGAATTCCATAAATTCCATGAAATGAATGAATCTTAAGAGTAAGAAATTATACAAAATGAGTGAATTTAAAAAAGTCAAAGATTCCACAAAATGAGTGAATCTTGAAAGTAAGAAATTCCACAAAATGAGTGATTGTTAAAAAGCTGAAGATTTCACGAAATGAGTAAATCTTGAATGTGAGAAATTTCACGAAATGAGTGAGTTTCCAAAATCTGAAGATTCCATTAAATGAGTGAATCATGAAAATGAGAAATTCTACAAAATGAGTGAATTTAAAAAAGCCGAAGATTCCATGAAATGAGTGAATCTTGAAAATGAGAAATCGGTAGAATGAGAAACCTTAAGAGTTGAAAGTCTCTTGAGATACCTTAAAAATATCTTGAAAATGTCTTGAAATGAGCTTCGAAAGCAGCCGTCCAAACAAGACGAAAATCATTTTGAAAAATCATATGACAACTCTTGGATGCCCACCTCTCAAATTTGGCCCCCAAGCATGAAAATAGGCCATAATTTCTTTGGGAGTAAAAAACTTACCTTGATCTTGATCTTTGAAAACTCCTTGTTGAATGTCCATGCTTTTGTCCTTTGGTCTTACTTCAAAAAAAAAAAAAACTCTCCTTGAGTCATTGCTACACTTGAGAATTGAACTATTTCTTGATGAACAAGCCTTGTTGTGCACTGTAATAACTTTAAACCATGCCTCACAAGAGTTTTCTTCTTGAAGATCCATGTGGACATTCCTCAAACTTGCCTTTTTTAAACTTGTCTTTAAAATTGTTTTAAGGAAATATGCACTATGCATGATAGTTATGTCGCTCATGATGAATGATTCATGAAGTCAAAAAAAGAAAGAACCTTAATGGATGAAAAGCATAGATTTTATGAAAACCGTGATCGATGAGATATGAGTAACTATTTATTCATGCTTACCACCTTTAACTTCTTTTTTGAGGTGCTTGTGATTCCTTACATCACCTTTGTGATCATGATCCACGAATGTGCATCCTTTGCTCCTTTGTGACCATATTGGTGTTCAATGCTTAATGCCCCCCACTATGTCCAAGAAATGTATATTTTCAAAAAGAGTCTTAGGCCATTTCCTCACTTTTGACTTACACACATCAATGAATAATGGTTTGGCCTTAAAGAAAAACTTTCATCAATTTGTAGAGCTTGACAAAATAACCTACGATCTTTGTATTTGATCAAGATGTTTTGTTATTCTTCCCCTTTCCAACTAAAAAATTTAAAAAGCACAAGGTAAAAGGTAGAAATAGGTTTTGGAGTGACAGCCTTTTAAATAAATGAAAATGATATCAAGAGGCAAGTGTAAGGTTAAGGAAAGTTTGAACGGTGTGAAAGAAAGGCCTTTTAGTGCCACTCATGAGAAGATCTGATTGCCTTAAAAAACTTGATGGTGACAACCTCAAATTTACCACTTTTCCCAAAAAGTTAGACCCCATCTAATGCCCCCGAACTCTTGCAATCTAAGCGCGGACTTGCTTTGAAAGTTGCCTTTATCTTCAAAACTAGCTTTTTTGGTTTTCAGTCTAGAAGCCATAGCTCACTTTTCTTTCCTTTGCTTTAACTTTTGCCTAGGTTGTGTTAGAGACTAACAACCTAGCGAGCCCTTATCTTTTTTTTTTTTGTGAGCTATGCTTGTGACGTGCTAGGTAGCCCTTTTTGAGCGAGATGACTCAAGTGACATTAGTTGCCTGTGCTTACTCTCAGTTTTTTCTTTCTTTTGAATTTCCTTTATTTCCTTTTGATGGAAGGGATGAACTTCTTTCCTTTTTGGGATTTGTGTTATGGAGAACTGAGAACCTTTACTTGTGTTCGGCATTAATGAGAATTGGGATGCCACCAAATCCATTTAATAAAAGGGCTACCTTGTTTGGAGCTGACTGGTGGCCGATGGTAGTTTCATCATGTGACATGATAAGAGCAAGGGGAACTTTCGGTGGAGGAGAGTGCTTCAGGAGGAGGTTTCCCAAGGGAGGGTGCCTAAAAATGGTGGCCGATGGTAGTTTCGTCATGTGACATGATAGGAGCAAGGGGGACTTCTGGTGGAGGAGAGTGCTTCAAGAGGAGGTTTCCCAAGGGAGGGTGCCTGAAATGTCTGGAAAACAGAGGTTAGGAGGTCCCCGAAGTATGTTTCCGGGGAGGAGCCTCCGACGCCCAAGTCAGTATTTAGGAGATAAAGAGGTGATAGATAGTGGAGAAGTATGGCTTCTAGTGTTCGAAAACATCCCTTTACCTGGGGTGTTTTCCGAGTGTTTATAGAGGAGTGAACAGTAGTAGTCCTCTTCATGTGGCCGGCTGAGATCGTGACACGCGTTCGGTAGGATGTGGTCCACGTCTTCGGGGAATAGGGGGTCATCCATCCGATCATAGGCCGCCAGGCTAGAAGCCTAGGTGACTCGAGAGTGGCGTGCAAGAGTGTCCCTGCAAGTGGCGTGTCAGAACGTGTCTTGGAGTGGCGTGTCAGGGATGTGTCAAAGGCTCCTTAATTGCTCATGTCGTACTCCCGAGGTCCCTTTTGGTGGACGAGACCTTTTCGGAGAAGGACTTGTCTTCCGAGGTTTCTTTAGTATTGTAGGAGTATATTTCCTGAGGGTGATTTTCCTCAGGGACACCCCCACTTCCAAGGATGGCGTAATCGTCCCCCCGAGGTTGGCATTGTCGGTTCCTGGGTGGGAGAATTATCGAGGTCGGATTTGGGAGGTCGAACATCATTCTTTCCGTGGCGGGTGGTTTCTCCTCCGAGGTTGGTGCTTTGTCCGAACCTATGGGTTTGGAGGGTGATGGGCACCTCGGCTATCACATGCCCCCTCCCGGGAAGTCGAAGCGGAGACTTCTGCTTTATGCTTTCGGGAAGGCTTTTTCGCTGAGCTCGTGGTCGGAGCTCCACTCAAGAAGTTGCTCTTCTCCAGAAGACGTCCTTTCATAGCCAAGGTACCCTTCCCTAGTTCTTTGGGTGACCTCGGGGCACGTGTAGCTTTTGTTTTCATTTTTTTCTGCTGCGGGTTTGTGAACCGTTGCATCCTTTGGTCAGCCATGTCAATTATGGATAGGCGTGCCTGGGTTTTCGCGATGTCAAAGGGGCGTGCCCTAGGTCTTCGCATTGGCTGCCACGTGGCCACTAGTGGATGGTGAAATAGTTACACCGGTCATGCTAACTATGCCTCTTTGCCTTCGAGAAGTAATAATGAGGGCGTTGCATCTTTGAGGGATAATAATGACGACGTTTCGCTTCCCCTCCTTCGGTCTATCTAAGCACCTTTCTTCTCATTTTTGCCTCACTCTTTGCTTTAGCTCTCATCTGCTCTAGAGCCTTCTCTTGTCTTTTTCCTTTTTTCGGCAGCGGTTTCTACGGCGGAGCGATTTCCGACAACTTTCACAGCGGCATTCAGGAACTCCGACTTCGGCAGAGCTTTGGGTGGGTGTTCCCTTTTGTAGTGCTTTTCCTTCTGAGGTTGCTTTTCTGAAGTACTTTTATTCCCTTCTTCCTTTTTTTGAAAAATGTCAAATCTGACCCTATTGATGACTATCCGGCCTCTCCCCGAAAGCTTCATTCCTCTCAAATCTCACCTTTGTTCGACCACTTCAGAAAAGATGAGGAAGTGGGTGGCCAAATATTACCTTTCTTCTTACGTCGTCTCGAGGTTACTTATCAGGGGTACGTACGGTTTCATGGCTCGTTTGGATGAGGTTACCGTTTACCGAGCTCAACTGAAAACCGGTCTTCGATATCCTCCCCATCATGTGATATGCGAATTTTGTAAGTTCCACGGGATTGCCATGAACCAAGTCCCCCAAATTTTTACTCTTACTTCAACTCTTTTCTCTACATGTGTGGGGTGTTTAAGGTAAACCCCCACTTTCTTTTCTTCTGCAGTATTACAAACTCCACCCGGTCCCGAAGGGCGGCTTTTACTTCCTGCTTCCCCGAGGGTCCGGGGGTAAGAAGTTTACCTTTACCTTTGACAATAGGGACAGCTGGCGAGGGTGGCAGAAGAAGTTTTTCTTTCTTCGAGTCCCCGAGTTTTGGAGCCATGTGCTGATCAGATGGGCTTCGGGGACCCTGAAGATTGACGTCATCAATCCTCGGAAGCTCCTAACTCCAGTGTTGTTTGCCGAGTTCGATAAGTTCGATAGACTTATTCGGGCTGTGGTAGACTGGGACCCCGAGGTCCCTCTACGTTCATTCTACCCTTTTCCATCAAGTGGGACCTCATGAACGAGGAGGTCCTTCGGGAACTGAGAGTGGTGAATGCGCACAAGAGTGACCCCGTCATGCCCGTGCCCGTTCTTCCGGGGAAGAAGGCTTGGATGGTCATGCTCCTTCGGGGTGAAATTTCATATGAGACTTTTGCCGAGAGTAAGTCACTTTTCAGGGTTTGATATCTGTTTTCCTTTTGGACTAACACTGATATTTTATCCTTTTGTAGAGATGGGCGATCAATCCGCTGACTTTTACAAGTCCCTCTTCCTCGGGCAGGCCGAGAGGGGGGAGTAAACGCGTAATAAGGCGCCTGCCAAGAGGAAGAAAACAGCCAGCGGTCCTTCTAAGTCCAAGAAGGTTAAGGCTACCACTTTTCCTCCCCCCGAAGATGTGGTTGAGGTGGAAGATCGGTCCCCTGCCCAACCTCTAACCCCCGTGGACCCTCCTTCAGATCCTGCCCTCCTCAGGGTAGCATTAAGCCCCATTCTTACTGCCGAGACTTTGACCTACCTAAAGTCTGCTCAGGAGCTCGAGGAGAGCAGAATGAGGAAAGGGAAGCATGTTCCTGGCGAAGTCCGGGAGGGCGAGTCTGAGGACGACATTGCCGAAGTTCCACTAGGTTGGTTCCTTAGCCATTCCTCTGCAAGCCTTAGCATTTTTCGCATCTACGATTTTTTAGATGACTGGCTAAGGGATGATGTACTGACGGAACTTCGGCATGATATTGCAGAAGACATGTCTGCTGCTCCCTGGATGGAGACTCACGCTTGTCGGAGGACTCTTCGGGACAGGAGGATCCCACAGGATAAGGTGTCGAAGGAGCCTTTTTGGACGTTCACAGAGGACATGAATTTGTTCTCTGAGGATAGCCAGCTGATGGCTCCCCAAATGGCGATGGGGGTGATGACCAATGCCACCTTCCAGTCGCTTGTCACCGAGTGCCCTAATGAAGAGATCCTTGCGGCAAGGATGACCGAGCATGCCGCCCAGGTGGTTTTCTCTTCTCTTTTTTTGCTTAGAAAATTTTCTTCTAAGTTTTTATCTCCTCCTGATACTTATTCGGGGCTCTTCTTTCCTACAGCTTTTGCCGTATAGGTGATACTTCCGTGCCTAGGCCGCAAAAGCAAACGGAGTCCAGTTCTTGGTCCGAAGATTCTTTGCTCAAGACGAAGGAGTTCTGCGCCAAATATGTCCTCAAATATGGCGAGTTGAACAAGATTGCAAAGGAGGACATTGTGAATCTTCGGGCCGAGCTCGCGGCTAGCAAGCAGGAGCTTCTTCTTAACTTCTTAGCCAAGGTCGAAAACCTCGGCTCAAAGTGTGCCACTCTCTCCTCGGAGAACGAGGCCCTTCGGAAGACGAACGCTCAAGATGGCGAGAACCTGACGAAGGCGCTCGCTTTGAATGCCGAGCTCTAGGCCGAGGTTGGCTCTTTGAAGAAGGAGGCAAAAAACAAGAAGAAGAAGAAGCTGGAGGGGAAGATTGCTGAGCTTACAGCCGAGTTGTCAGCAATCAGATCCGGGAAGGATCGGTCTGACCAGATGACGAAGGTGTCTTACCAAGACAGCTTTTGCTTGGCGCGTCATCAGGTTCTTCTTCGGTATCCTGAGCTCGACCTCTCCCACCTGTCCGCTCTAGATTTTCCCAAAAGCCCAGGGGGACATGGTCTAAGCCGGAGTTTCTCAATCTTCCACCTGCCAAGCCCGTGCCTCCGACTGAGCCAATTGAAGATGATGACGCCGAAGAGACGTCGGATGCACCTGCTCAGTCTTAGGCTTCTTCTTTCTTTTTTTGTATTCCTGCTCCTTTGTACTTTGGCTTGAGATTTTTAATGAAGATTTTTTCTTCAATCTCCATTCTTCCTTCCAAATACGATTCTTCAGAAGTTAGCGTAGTTCCAAAAGAAAAACCATTAAGGAACCCTTCTTCAGTAACGCGACCATATTCGTCTTGTATTTTTATTGACGACTTTGGGGAGGAGTAGTTACAAGTTTTCCTTCTGAAAAAATGTCTAAGTATAGAATTTTTTCAGAGAGTCTGAATGCCAAGTGTTTTTCAACTCTACTCCGTCGGTATCGCCCAATTTGTAGACCCCGGGGCGGACTTCATCGAGGACCAAATAAGGTCCACTCCAGTTTGCCCGAAGTACCCCTTGTGATGGCTTTCGCGGCTCAAATTCAGTCTTTCGGAGAACAAGGTCACCTTTTTTGATTTCTTTTCTTCTTACGCGTACGTTAACAGTGTGAGCTATTCTTTGTTGGAAAGCCTTTCTCCTTAGTTCGGCCATTTCGCGATGTTCCTCGGCGAGGTCTAGTTTTGTCCTCAAGCCGATATTATTTCTTCCTTCGTCGAATACTTGTATTCTTATCGAAGCTTGTATGACCTCAATGGGGATAATGGCCTCTGTCCCGTATACGAGCGAGAAAGGGGTTTCCCCTGTAGCTCTTCGGGGAGTCGTACGGTAGCTTCACAGCACATGTGGGAGCTCTCCTGGCCATTCCCCTTTTGCCTCTTTTAGTTTTTTCTTCAAGCCATCTTTTATTGTTCTGTTGGATACTTCGACTTGCCTGTTACTTTGAGGGTGGGCTACTGGAGCAAAATGCATTTTTATGCCGAGGTCGGTCACGAATTCCTGGAAACCTCTATCTGTGAACTGAGTTCCATTGTTGGCCACTATTACCCTCGGTATGCCAAATTGGCATATAATGTTCTTCCATACGAACTTTTGGTCATCTTTTGCCGAGATTGATGCTAGTGGCTCCGCTTCAATCCACTTAGTGAAGTAGTCGACTGCGACTATGCAGAACTTTACTCCTCCGGGAGCATTTGGAAGAGGTCTGATGAGGTCAATGCCCCATACGGCGAAGGGGCAAGGATAATCTGCTGAGTTTATTCTTTCCGAAGGTAACTTTTGGATGTTGGCGTGCCTTTGGCAATTGTCACATCTTCGGACAAACTGCCTTGCGTCTTTCCTCAAGGTAGGCCAAAAGTAACCTTGGCGGAGTAGTACCCCAGCAAGAGCGTCTGTTCCTATATGGGAGCCACACGCTCCTTCGTGGACTTCTTCAAGTATTGTTCTGACATCATCTTCGCCTACACATTTTTGTAGGGGGCTCGCAGAGGAAGTACCTTCCCGAGCGCTTCCGTACTTTTGCGGCCTCTTTAGGGTCTTCAGGGAGTTCCGAAGTTGCTAGATACTTCCTGATGGGATCTCACCATCCTTCCCCCGAGGTTGCTACGTACATCAGTTCTGTGCTAGGTTGCTTCAGCACCTTGCTGGGTTCCTTAGATTTGGCCAAAGAGTCAGCTTAAGCATTATCACTTCGGGGTACGTTTTCTATTTGTACCAAGTCAAACTCACCAATGAGTTTTTTGACAAGGTCCTGATATTTTTCCAAGGTTGGATCCTTTGCCGCGTATTCCCCCTTCGTCTGCCGAACTACTAGTTGTGAGTCACTGTGGGCTAGCAGGTCTTTTATGCCAACTTTTCTGGCCAGTTTTAGTCTTGCTATAAGGGCCTCATATTCGGCGATGTTATTGGTAACATCAAAACCGAATTTGATTGCCTTAGCGGCTTGCATGCCTTCGGGTCCCCGAAGGACTATTCCGGCGCCCTGGTGTTTTGCGCCTGATGCTCCATCGACAAAGAGCTTCCATTCTGGGTTAACCCTTGTTCGGTCTTCCTCAGTGGTTTCGACATTCTCTATTTCAAAGATTTCGGCAATGAAGTCTGCCAGCGCCTGGGCCTTTATTGCCCTTCTTGGCTCGTAAGTAATGTCGTATTCTCCGAGTTCGATGCACCATTTTGATGGTCTTCCCTAATGCTCCACTTTTTTCATCACATCGCGTAAGGGCAGACTACTTCGGACGGTGATAGCGTGCCCTTCAAAGTAGGGTCACAATCTTCTGCCTGCGAGTACTAAGGCGTAGATAGCCTTTTGGAGCAATGGTATCTGGTCTTGGCACCATGTAGGGACTTGCTTACATAATATACTGGCCATTGCCTTCCACCTTCTTCTTTTACTAAGACCGAACTCACCGCTTTTTCCGTGACCGCGAGGTAGAAGATGAGAGGCTCTCCCTCCTGAGGTTGCTGAAGTGTTCGTAGGTGGGTCAGGTAGCTTTTAACCTCATCCCAAGCTTTCTGGCATTCTATGTTCCGTGGGTGCTCTCGGGTCCCGGAGGTGTCATCGCCTTTAGGGACTTTGGTGAGTACTTTGAAGAATGACCGACATCGGTCGCCATACCTGGAGATGAATCTCCTGAGGGAAGTGATTCTTCCAGTGAGCCTTTGTATGTCTTTGATGGATGTAGGTGTTCAAAAATTCAGTAGGGTTTTGATTTTCTTAGGGTTGGCATCTATTCCCCTTTCTGATACCACGAAACCAAGAAATTTTCTTGCACTTACCTTGAATACACATTTCTCGGGATTGAGACATATGCCGTACTCCCAAAGTCGTTGGAAGGTTTCGGCGAGGTCGGTGATATGATTACCAGGCATTTTGCTCTTGACTATCATATCATCGATGTATACTTCCATGTTTCATCCAATCTGGGCATCGAATACCTTGTTCATCAGCCTTTGATAGGTGGCCCCTACATTTTTAAGCCCAAAAGGCATTCTGATGTAGCAGTAGGTGCCTATCTCTGTGATGAAGGCTGTTTTTTCTTCATCTTCGGGGTTCATCTAAATTTGATGATATCCACTAAAGGCATCAAGGAAGCTTAGAAGCCCGTATTCGGCGGTTGCATCTACCAGCTGATATATGGCTGGCAGAGGATAAGAATCCTTTGGGCATGTGTCATTTAAATTTCGGAAGTCGATGCACATTCGGAGCTTCTCGCTTCCTTCCTTCGTGGCGATAACCACGTTGCTAAACCATTCAGGGTATTTTACTTCTCTTATTACCCCGGCCTCGATGAGGCGATTGACTTCGGCTTTAACGAAGGAATTCTTATGAGCTGATAGACTTCATTTTTTCTGCCGAACTGGTCTGGCGTTTGGCCGTACTTTAAGATTGTGGTGAATTATGCCGGGATCAACCTCGGGCATATCTTTCGGTACGTAGGCAAATAGATCTTTGTTCATAAACAAGAAGGATACAAGCCTCTTTTTGTCGTCCTCGGCCACTTTTTTCCCGATTCGGGTGTTTCGGCCAGGGATCAATTCTACGTCCTCTGTTTCCACTTTTTCGAGGCTTTCAATTTCCTCCTTTATTGTTTCCCCGTCCCTCGCGACTATTTTTTCTTTCGCCGAAGTTTGTACTTAGATTCTTGTTGGGCTTTGTCTTGCCCTTGTGAAGACCTTTCTGACTTCGGCTTAGTCAATGAAGATTTCCGCGTCTCCATCTTTGGTTGCGAAGGTGACCGTGAGGTACTTTACGTCCAGCTGGATTTGGAAGTTGCCCTGAGTCTGCCTTTCGAGGATAGCATTGTAAGCCGACGGCAC
Source organism: Aquilaria sinensis (assembly GCA_005392925.1). Taxonomy (NCBI): domain Eukaryota; kingdom Viridiplantae; phylum Streptophyta; class Magnoliopsida; order Malvales; family Thymelaeaceae; genus Aquilaria; species Aquilaria sinensis. The sequence continues at coordinate 173,447 of SMDT01003324.1, read as the reverse complement.
GTCTATGACAATAAATCTTGTCTTGATGGAGGCAATTAACTCTTCCTGGCTATGGGGTGAGACCCCCTTTAGCATCAGAGGCAGGTCGACATATCCGAGGACCGGAAGTTTGGAAGGTCCGACACCGAAGGTGGGGGAGTTGACTGAGCTGAGATCCTCTTTCGGAATGCCCAACTTAGGTAGTAGATGGGAAAAGATGACATCGGTGTTTGAACCATCATCGAGGAGTACACTTTTGACATCCCAGTTTCCTATCCTTGCCGTGACAAGGAGTGGGTCATCATGGGGGAACTTTACCGTAGATCCGTCCCTACGGACGAGCCTTCTTGACGAGTCCCGGTACTCCATTATGGAGATTTCTCTTATCTTCCTCTTCCTTTCGGCCGAGGGTATCCCAGTAGCGATGGTTTGGATAACTCCCGCCGATGTGGTAGGTTCTTTCGAGGACTTCGGTCCCGACGTCGGTCCGAGTCATACCCTTCGTCGTCCCCTCTCCTCTGCTCTTCTTTTCTTCCTTTTGGGGAAGGCATCCGTAAGTACCGGCGAAGTTGGCCCTGTTTGATTAAGGACTCAATATATTTCTTCAGCTAAAAACAATTTTCAGTGTCATGGCCATGGTCCTGGTGAAACTGACAGAATTTCTTCATGTTTCTTTTATTTTCCGAGGTCATGGCCTTTGGTCTTGGGACTGTGGTCCCTTGCCTTTCTGGTGCCATAAGGATGCTAGCTCTTGTGGTGTTCAAGGGGGTGAATGTCATGGGCCTTTTCCCCCTCTGCTTTCGGGGCCTTTCTCCCTTGTTCTGATGTCGAGGTTGATGGCTGAGCCCTTCGGCGCGAGGGTGCTCTCCTTTTGGTCCTCCCATCGTAAGTTCTTCGGCCGTCATATGCTATTCGGCCCTTCTGTAAAACTCCCCAAGGGTCTCTGGGGGGTTCTTTGAAAACTCGTAGAATAGTTGGGAGTCCCTTCGAAATCCTCTAATCATCGCGAGAATGTGAATTTCTGGCCGAAAGTCGGGCACGCTCAGCGCCTCTCAATTGAACCTTTCAACATAGTTGCGAATGGTCTCCCCACCTCGCTGGGCTATGTTGAACATTTGTATTGGCATTTTGGCGGTTGGCCTACTACCGATGAACTGTTGGGTAAAGGCAATGAATAGCTCTTGAAAGCTCAACAAGCTTCCGTGGGCCAGAGAGTTGTACCATGCCGTTGCTGGACCTGAAAGTGTTACTTCGAAGCACTTGTAGAGTGTAGTGTCATTTGCGCCATGGAGTACCATGCTTCGCTTATACTTTGTCAGGTGCGCCTGAGGGTCACTTCGCTCGTCATAAGTTTCTAGGCGAGGTACCCTAAAATCGCTAGGCATGGGTGCCTCCACCACTTCGCACACGAAAGGTGACTCTTCTCCGGTGTAAGAGTCTGACAGCCTAGACCAGACTGGCTTTCGGGAGAGTTGCCTCTCAACCTTCTCCAGTCTTCCCAGGATTTTCTCCATGAGGACAGTTGTGCTGACTTCTCCTTGTTGCCGTGGGTTCGCCGGTAATGGCGAACTTCTTCCTCTCCTCGGGGAGCGACTTCGACGGTGAGGAGACTGGGACCTTCAATGAGGGGATGCACTCCGTTGGTAAGAGGCCCTAGTCTCTTTTGGAACTCTTCCCTTGATGGGTCGCACCTCAACAGGCTCATTTTCTGTTGAAGATGCATCGAGGGAGTCCCTGCTCCCTGAACTTCGGTGGGTGGACCTCGAACTCCTTTCCCAACAAGCAGCCGGGGGTGAGGCCCTTCGGACTAGAGGAGGTTGGGGCCCATCGTCACCGTTACAGGGCGGTCATCCTCCAGCACAGAAGTCTCTGCCACAGGCGGAGTGGTCGCCGGCTGAGCCTCGGGTGCAGGGGGGGATCCTGGAATCCCTTTGTCCTTCGAGCACCGAGTCTCTACGATGGCGACCTGAGAGATGATTCCCACAGACGACGCCAAATGGTGGCCGATGGCAGTTTTGTCATGTGACATGATAGGAGCAAGGGGGACTTCCGAAGGAGGAGAGCGCTTCAGGAGGAGGTTTCCCAGGGGAGGGTGCCTGAAACTGGTGGCCGATGGCAGTTTCATCATGTGACATGATAAGAGCAAGGGGGACTTCCAGTGGAGGAGAGCGCTTCAGGAAGAGGTTTCCCAGGGGAGGGTGCCTGAAATGTCTGGAAAATAGAAGATAGAAGGTCCTCGGAGTATGTTTCCGGGGAGGAGCCTCCGACGCCCAAGTCAGTATTTAGGAGATAAAGAGGTGATAGATAGTGGAGAAGTATGGCCTCTAGTGTTCGAAAAGACCCCTTTACCTGGGGTGTTTTCCGAGTGTTTATAGAGGAGTGAACAGTAGTAGTCCTCTTCATGTGGCCGGCCCAGATCATGACACGCGTTCGGTGGGATGCGGTCCACGTCTTCGGGGAATAGGGGGTCACCCATCCGATGATAGGCCGCCAGGCTAGGAGCATAGGTGACCCGAGAGTGGCGTGCAAGAATGTCCCTGCAAGCGACGTGTCAGAACGTGTCTGGGAATGGCGTGTCAGGGATGTGTCAGAGGCTCTTTAATTGCTCATGTCGTACTCCCAAGGTCCCTTTTGGTGGAAGAGACCTCTTCGGAGAAGGACTCGTCTTCCGAGGTTTCTTTAGTATAGCAGGAGTATATTTCTCGAGGGTGATCTTCCTCAAGGACACTCCGACTTTCGAGGATGGCTTAATCGTCCCCCCGAGGTTGGCACTGTCGTTTCCTGGAAGGGAGAATTGCCGAGGTCGGATTTGGGAGGTCGAACATCCTTTTTTCCGTGGCGGGTGGTTTCTCCTCCGAGGTTGGTGCTTTGTCCGAACCTATGGGTTCGGCGGGTGATGGGCACCTGGCTATCACTGACCAAGAACTTCTTTTAGTAGATGTTGATAACCACTGCAAACTTCATTTTGCTTTTGTATGATGAGGATTGAGGTGCAACATTTAAGATCCTTTTACCATATTTGGTGGCATTTTCAAGATCACCACCATAAAATCTCCCTTGACTTTCATTTCCACCCACGAGCAGCATTGTTAGATTTGTGTTTCTTTACGAAAGAAAGTATAATGGTAAGAAGGGTGAAGTGAATGGTATAATGGTGAAAATGGTGAAATGGTAATAAAATGTGGGTTTTCATTTAAAGGTGGTGAAATGCACTTGTTACATCTCCTTATTGAAAAAGAAAAGAATGAAAAATATCCATTTAACAAAGACTACACCTTAGATTCTAGACTAAATCTAGGAGATTTTTACTATTAAGTTACTTTGGCAAGCTCTCAAAGATTCAAGTCCACTCGAAGGATTCATTGTCATTCACGAATATGTGTAGGCCTTTAGGTTGGATCTAGCTTAAAAATTCTTCGTGAAAAGATGCCTTTCCTATCCGCAAAAAGGGCATAAAAACTTCCTTTATCCAAGAATTGTATGAGTCTCCTTGAAGATTGCATTTGCCTTGCTAAATGTCATTCGTGGATGCACCGACTTGGAATGAAAATCTTGCAACTAAAATGAATTGAACATTTTGTAGTATGAATGCATGAAAGAAAGGATTGATGTATGCATGCCATGAATGAGCTTGATTATCTACAAACATGAAACTTTAAAACTTATTATTGACAAGAAAGTTAAGAGTGAGTATGGCTTGGTCTATGATTTTGATGCATGGAAAGTTCAAGTGTGTCTGAGAAAACAAAAAGACAAGAAAAGAATAAAGTTAGTAACCAGTTAGAATAGAATTGATATGGACAAACAATAGTATGAGTTACCATGAGGGGAAACACCAGAGTTATAAAGAGAAAAAGTACAAGAAAAATGGTCAAAAGAGTAGTATAGTAACATACGATAACAATAAACATAAACCAGATATGAAAACAATAAAGCAAATAAACTAAACAATGTGTGTCTTGTTATGGAAATCCTAATGAATGGATCTATAGCCACTATATGCATAGGTAGTTTTTTGAAAGAAAGGTTATGGGTTAATTCTCGAATCCCTTTTACTAAGTCCTATCAAACTAGAAAAGGCCCAATTCCTCACCCACAAGGGTTATGTAAGGAAGGATTAATTCGAGTCATAACTTTCATGGTCCCATAGGGTGACTATTGTCACACTCGAGCAGCATTACTTACTCCTACGGATTAGAGAAAGTGTGGAGAGTATTGTCTCACATGGCTAGCCTAACCTGGGTGTTTTGCAAAACTTGATTGGAGTGAGCTTGGGTATTGATTTGTTTAGGTCGATTGAATACCTGTTATGGTTTGCGAGAGATTTTGAGATTGTGAGTCGGTTACGCTTAAATAACTTTATTATAACGCCTAGAAATTGGTACCATAGGGTTCGATTTTATCTTTTCCTAAATTCTTTTTTCTTAACCTAATCTTTGATTGAGAGTGATTTTCTATGAATTTTATTTAATTATGTTTAATTTTAATTGATTTAATCCCAAACCGTGAATCTTAACAGACCAACCAGATATGGAATTATAGACGTCTTTGAAATTTCAGGACTTTATCAAATCTACGAAGAATTTAGAAGGACTATCTTGTTCTAGGCCGTGAGTCTTATCAGACTAACTGGATTTGAATGAATAATTTGTCTTGGGATTTTATCAAATCACCAAGAACGGATCTTTGAAATTTGTTAGGTATTTAAAAAAAAAAATATCTTCATTCTCTTTCTTTTTAATTTCTAGGAGAAGGATGAGGAAAAATTAAATTACCTAAATAATTAAGTGACTAGGCTAACAAATTATTTTTTTGTATTACCAATTTTAGATGCATTATGAGAATTAAATAAAGAAAACAAAATCAAACTATCCTAAAAAGAAAATAAAGATAAATAGATTAACATTCTAAGTTATGTTCCTAGGTGAATTTAATGGTTGGATTTAATGCATGGCCAAATAGACAAATAAATAAAGAAACAAAGAAAAACAAACTGTAAAAGCTTGCGATCAGTGACTAATCTGTAAAAGAAGAAGAAAGTTAGTGACTTAGATGGATGAAACAAAAAGTAAAAGGACTAATCAGGAGTTTTACCGTAATGAGGTATGGATGGGTTAGATCCGGATATAAACAGGTTGGGGGCCATTTGGATCTAGCTCTTCCCCCTTTGATTCTGCGATCGGACGGCGAGATGAGAACGGCGGAGCTTGGGCTTCAGTGATGGCTGCACAAACAGCTTCCTGGAGGGGAAATCGGAGCGCTGTGGCGTCGGGAGCAGCGGCGGAGATGGATTCGAACACCGCGGGAGTGGTGCTCGGGCGTCTCCTTCCTTCGATTTACGTCACCAGTGGTGGGGCGACTTCTAGGATGGTGGTATGGAGTACAGGCGGCCAGCTTGGAGGGGTGACGGTGAGAGATTGGCGAGGGAAGAACGTCGGAGGGAAGGACCAGAGGGCTGGAGGCGCGGGCAGCAGACGAAGGCCTCCAGGGATGGCGGTTGCTTGGGGAAAAAGACTAGGGTTTCTGGCGTTGAGCTGCGAGCAATCAAGTACTGAGGCTGAGTTTGACCTTTTTTCTGGCTGGGAGCTAAGGTTACGAAAATTCTCCCCCTCTTTCTTCAAATGATGACCCATATCTATACTTATACTATAAGGGTTTTAGGCGAGATTAACCAGGTTTTTAGAAGTTAAAACTTATCAAAATCATATTTGATAGTGTTTAAACCTCTTAACATGTTATCTAATTAAAATACTTGTCCCAGTCTAGGAAAACTCTTGAGTTGCTGATTCTATCCTAGTTTCTATGTGAATTTCCTATTTCACCCAATACTTTCCCATTTTGTCAATTGAGGTCAAAACTTCCAAGATTTACCCAATTAGCCCCCAAACTTCGTAACTTTGATAGATCAAACTTTCTAATTTTGCCTATAATCTTCTAAAAGTTCTCAGTTTCCATCCAAACTGTTCCCTTTTGCCCAAATTGACCCTCTGAGACTTTTAGGACTCTAAATTAGTCCTAGACTAAATTAATTCCTATTCTAACCCTAAATGACCATTCTAAATTACTAAAAGTTCACAACACAAAATGACAACATAATATAAACGCACATAATCCTACCAGCTTCCTAAGCTATAAAAAGACCAAAAAGACCAAATTGCCCCGAAAAATAAAAATGCCGCCTAAACTAATTTTTTCTAACCTAGAATTAAAATAAAAGTTAGTACTCGGACAAAATTGGGTGTCAAACTTTCCTATTTATGCAAGCATCCTCCTAGTGGCCTTTCTCAAAGGTTGTTGCACTTACTAAGAGTCTCTTCATCAAACTATCCATAGAATGGATTCATATTACTAACATATTTGCTCAAGGAATCATCTGCTTCTTTCCCTCATTTCAGGCATTATTAACTTCAGCCCAAACCTTTTGGGAGATAGATTTATGAATCTTTGAGGACCTTCTTCAAAAGCATTAACCTGAGGTGGCTCACTTTTGCTTTGTCCTGGGTCAAGCTTAAAATTGCATCATAATAGCTCTATGTCATGCTTGCAAAAAGATCAATGCACCCCAAGAGGACCACCTGAATGTGATTGGTGATTTGCCATCAAAATAAGATGTTATCAAATCCTTAGAAAAAGATGAAAGTGCTCCTTCTTTGAGATTCGATAATAGGCAAGTTCCCAATCCAATTTGAAACTCAAACTTACTAAAAAAAGAAAATAGTGTGGATGTAAAAATTGAAAGGGATTAGCATGAGAAAGAAAGAGAGAAGAAGAAGAAGAAGAAGAAGAAGAAGAAGAATAACATGCTTGCACTCTTCACAAAAAGGTGTGAAAGAGAGATAGAGTAACAAAAAGAGTATTTAACTATCTATCCAACTTTGTCTATTTTTTTTTCCACATTGGCATTTCATATGTATATTGCAAATGCCAATTATTGTGCCTATATTTTGTTGGAAATGGAACTGGTTTGATAACTAGTTAGTAATGCCAAAGAATTACTTTTTGACTGCCAGCTCATATTTAAAAGGTTCTTGACGACTTGATGGTAAAAAGGAGTAGTTGGTGGCCAACATCTAAACCTCATCCCCTATTTTGTAATTTTTTTCTATGTAATTTTTGGAAATTAATAGAAAACAATATTTTCAAAGCACTTAAGTATTTAGTTGATGCATTATCAATTTGAAGACCTCAGGTCATCGAGCCCCTATAATTTGTGTTTCTGTGTCTTTAAGTTAGAATTAACTTAGGCTCTTTGGATAAATTATCTTTAGTTTTTTTAACTCAAACTTTTAGGTCTGTTAGACCTTGAGTTTCTAACTTAAACCCTTTAAGGTCTATCAAACCTTTTAAATTTGGCATTTTTACCCCGATTTTACTAGTTTAAGTTAGGTTGTTCTTGGACCTTTTTTGCCTCATTTGCTTTGGCCTCATTTTGAGCCATCATATTGTTGACTTAGTTGCTTTAAGTAAAAGGGACCAATCTAACATGGCAACTCATGGCCCTACCCAGGAAGCCTATGGGAACGTGTCCTACATTGTTCATAATTAGGCAGTTCATTAAGTGCACACTAGTTAAAATCTTCATGCTTCTAGGTAATTAACTTATTATGCATCCAATGCATGGGCAATACTCTGACTTAAATAATAAAACAAGTAAAGAAAACAAAATACATTGCCATGGCATTTCATTAAAACCAAGTATCAAACCTATCAAAGCACACAAAATATTTATAAGATTAACTGTTGGGTTTTGGGAGCCAAACAACGCAGTGGAATTTAACTGAAACCTCCAGGATCCAAGTGAAACGGGGTAAATTGGGTGTTCGAAAATTTTCATACCTAATTTTTGGTTGAGATCTTTCACTCAAGTGTAGAGTCGATTCACAAAACCTGAACAGTTGATGTGTTCAAGCTCTCTATGGTATCCACATGAGCCTCTCGGGATCACCACGCTTCCACTACGTCCCGGCAAATGCATTTCTCTTATGCTCGCAGTGCTAGCTTGCGTTTTCCAAGGAATTTCAAGAGAAGAGTGCGGCTGTCCTTTTGGGAGGCTAGGGCAAGAAGCTACAAATTTCTCACTAAAAGTTGTATTTAGAGTGAAACTCAACTTCTAGGCCTAATGGGTTTCAAAGCCCTAATCCAATTAGGCTTCAATTTCGGGCTTAATAATGGCTCAACTTTTGGGCCCATTATTAATACGAAATTATTGTGAAACCATAACCCAAATAATTAGCCCATGCACTCTAATGATCCAAATAGCTCTATGTGTGCGACCCAATAGGCTTTTACCACGTTAGCAATGATCATAAATCACATTTATGATCATAAGTAATGAGCGGTGTCTAGCAACACATCATTGCTATCCATCATTGCTATCCAAGTGACAAGATTGTTGATGATTTGACTAAACCTTTATTATCATCATCGATATATGCCATTGTCCCTTTGTCCAAGATATCAAGACTAAGCACGAGACATGGAATGTGTCACTCTCGTATAGCCCAATCTTTGGTTTCATGATTACCGAGTAGACCAACTTAAACTAATGATATTGATATCATATATCAACTCATTCGAGCATGGCCATGCATTTTCTAAGTCTCACTCTATCAAGGGGCCCGAAGATATCACTCCCGTTACATAAGAGGGACAATTCCCACCTTGATCATACAAATCCCTCCGCATGATATGTGGCATACCCAATGACCTCCTTCAAGTTCACTCAATTACGAGGAATAAAGGAAAATATCAAAGTATGTGACTCACATGTAGGGAACCTTGATGATCTTAGGTCGAAGGACTACATATATCATGATCACTATGAGAATCGCTTATGATGCTCATATAACAATCCATATAGTGTTCTCTTGGTGGGTTGGTCCAGTACACAAGTTCTCAAACTTGTACCCATATGTAGACTACATATCTCATATTAGTCTCCACATATGCTAGTCGTTATGTACTATTGCAAGCCGCTCCATAATAATACTAGACCAGAGACATTTGAGAATATCATTATTCTAAGGTTACAATTATATTTATTACATTACGTAGAAACAAAACAACAAACATAATTGTTGGATTAATGCCTTAATAAAATATCATGACTCAATGTGCAAAAAATACAATCATCTCATGATTGGCTTTTGGGCACAACACTAACATTAACTCCACATAATCAATCACATGTGAATGTCCAAGCGTAAGAAAACTATGCTCACACCCAAAAGCAACTCTTGAGTCTAACTACTTAACCATGTACATAGTATACAAAACCATACATTGAAACTAAACTACTGAGATCCATAACTAACTCCTAGCTTAGAGTTATACACGAAATGTGTGAGCTCCATAGTCCTCCCATATGCCATACTAGCCATTGTTGGCCAAAGAAAATTGTAGTTAGCATGGTAACTTAATCCACAAGTAAACCACAATTCTAGAGTCAAAAAGATCAAAATAAATCAAATCCTTTGACCAACAAGAAAAACCATGAAGATGTGCACACACACACACACACACACACGCACACATACATATAATATCAAATCTACTGTGAGTTCAAAATAGTGCAGGGCTAAACCTATGCATATAGCATTTTAGTCCCTCATGACTTGTCCTATACCTAGTCCTCCAACAGGTGTCATTTCATGTCTAGCGAGTTCTAGCCTTTAACTTGATTATAGCAAACCTTAGCTTACCGACATAGTGAGCTTAATTGACCATTTACCTTTCCCTTGATTGTTGTATAGGTGAACATGATGGATGCACCTCACTTAGGTTCCAACGAACTCACTAGGTGTACTAAACCTCCATATAATGCCTCAAGTATTTAGACTTTTCTAGGCCCTTTGTGTACTAAGCTTCCACCTTAAACCCCTAGCAAGAGTGCACTAGGTTCTCACTTGTGTCTAAAGTAATCTTACCTAGGCTACAAGTGCACTAAACCTTTACTTATGGCACTTAACTATCCACCATTACTTGGTTTACTCTAGTGGAGTGGCAATAATCATAGTTGGACTCACAATTTCTAGGTTCCATGAAACCTAACTAGGTGTACTAAGGTTTCCCCAATGCGACCTCAAACCTAAAGGCCTAGCTAGGCTCCTAATAGTACTAAACCTTACATCGAACTAATGGTGTGCTATTATGGCCAATTAACTAGTTTTGCCTTATAGGTTCTTTTGAAGCCCATAATTCCTTGACAAGTTCCTAGTTCATGGAGGAGTTTCAAATGTCCCAAAGTGCCACCGGGTCACCTAAACCAATAGGCACCTTAGACACACCCCAAAGCTCATTGCAAAAATGTGGGTTTTGTTAGCAGTTTTGGTAATGGGGTTGCAGACCCAAGCAGAGTTGTAGTACAATAAGCAGAGCTCTTAAACTCCCTTTGGCACACATTGGGCACTGCAACACCAACTAGCATTGCCATGTTAGATGCCTGACCCCTACACTTGCAACTGGTGCACTAGGCACCTTGGGAGGCCTCCAAGGGCTCCAAATACAAGTTAGGGACACCTCCCTATTTTCCAAACCTGCAAAATAAACTTCCTAGGCTCTAATTCACCTTCCATAGCAAGCTTGTAATACACACAAACATCATACTAAGCTTGAAAACCTCATTAGTCCACCACAACCAATACTATCCCCCAACACTGCCATCCACAATTCCATAAGAATTCCACCATAAGCAAACTATAAATGGAATTAATTAAGAATGATCACAAATCTTTGACCTCAGTTAACCTTGAATTAGCAACAAACAAGCACCACAAGCATCAAACATCAACTTTGAAGGGTTCCACTAGGTTCCTAGGTTCCAAGAAAAATACAATGCTTATGGCACCAAATTATCACAAACACAAGAAAACTCAAGATTTATTAAACTAAAGAGACAAGAAAGCAACATGGACAAGAGCTTACCTTATGTACACCAACATGCCCAATTAGAAAACTAGCACCAAGCTTCAAAACCTAGAAAATGCCTACAAAACAAGCGTTCTGTCATTTGAGCACCATGAAAGCTTTTCAATTTTGCCAAGAAACCATAAGTTTGAGATGATTTTAGAAAAAAATGAAGGAGGGTTTAGGAAGCTATAAAATGGAGAGGAGAGCAATGTGGGAAGAGTGATCATTTCCCTTTCTCCATTAAGTTTAAATACAAAAACTTTCCCGCCCCAAAATTTTTCAAAATTTTCAAATATACCCTACCTCCAAATAGTAACTAGGCATTTAGCACTCAAGAAAATGTTGTTTTAACTTGGGTTTTGGTTTTAAAAACATGATTTTAGCTTCCAAGAATCACCTTGACCCTTTGATGTTGAAAATGACCATTTTGCCCACGGGTAGACCTAATGCCATAAAACACTTAGAACCAACTAAACCTTAAATAATTTACATGATTTTGTTAATCCACATTTAATTAAGGCATTTAAGCTTGGGATTTATAAACTTACCTCACTCATTGAGCATTTCACTATGAGGGCTATACCACAAGTAGCCTTCCTTTACTTTACTAGTTCTCTAGAGTGAGGCCTCATTTTCTTGGAGATTATACATGGCGGACTTTTTAAATAGCAACCTAGCTCAAGGGTTTTATTGCATGCGTGCAATGTCCTTTAAAAACCACACTCTTCAGCAACTGCATTGGTCGTATTGTAATACGAGTGAGTAGGTGTCAATCCCATGATGATTGTGTTGTGTTGAACAATTAAAAAAGTCTTGCACAATTGACTTAACTAAACCAATCAACAATGACAAGAATTAATTATAAAACTACCCAAACTACCTAAATCCTAAATTTACTAATTAACTAATTCAAATCTAGTAGCAACCTTTCTTACTAACTCACACTTGTTAAAGGGTTTTCTTAACTCACTACATACACTTCCTATGGTTTTCATCTCTTGAATTGGTTAAATATTGAATCAATCCTCGGTACTAGCTTTATCCATTTGTTAGTGCTATGTGTGTCTTGTTTCCTTGCTTTCCATAGCTAAGGAACTCCTTCTCCAACCTAAGATGGAATGGACTCTCATCTTCAGTACTATCTTAGGAAGAGGCATGATGGGTTCTCTTTACCAATACACTAGCAAATAAGACAAGTTTCTAAACTATATCTCCACTTACCATCTTTCTTACCTAGTTCTAATCTGTCTTTCACTTTCCCAAGCATAGAGATAGATCCTAAGCATTAATAGGTTGTGGCCACCAATGAATCAAGCTATGATTTATGATCAAGGGAAGAAAAGAACAAGTGCTGAAGAAGAGAACTAGATACCCATTCATGCATTCAACCATCAAAAGCAACATTAAGAGACTCCAACCATAAAAAGTGAAAACAAATCTACTTCATAACTAACGAGAAAAAAAAAACATCATTCTTGGGTTCAACACAATATCTAACAAATCAAAGAAGACAGAGAAGAAGGAAAGAACCAAAAACACCTTATAGAATCAATATCATGATCTCCAAGGCACTCCTAGCTCTTCCTCCAAAGTAGCAAGAATTTCAAGATGATGATGAACACAAAAACTAAGAACAAACTTAGTTTTTCTCAAAGGAGGCTACAAAGATGAAATATATGATGTTCTATATGTAAAACCCAACTAAAAACCCTTAAACTGTAAGGCTTGGCCTTACCTTCTTCAATCCTCTTCTTTTCTTCCAATAGCAATAACAATAGGTAAAGTTGTGGGACTTTGAGCTCCAGGATTGCTGATTCAAGAATGTGGTCCCTCATTTTGCCCGATCATGAAGTGTGAACGCGCTTTCATTGTGGGGTCACACTTTTGCCTCCAAAAGATAAAGTGTAGTCACACTTTTAAATTATGATCACACTTGGCCTTCTTGGGTGTTTTTGGGCCTTGTAAAGTGTAGTCACATTTTTTGATCTATAGTCGCACATTGTTCTACTTCTACTTCATCTTGCACTCTTTTCTTCCAACCTTGCCATTTTGTCTAGATTAGTCCCTAAAGTTTGCTCCTTCATCCATTCTACCCTTCGAAGATGCAATATTGCCTATAAAACTAAAAAGTTGTACTAAGTACTAGCAAAATAAAGTAAAATAAGCACAAATGGGAGGACAAGTTTATAGGAACTCATGTGACTATCAGGTTGCCCTCACTTTTAAGCCATCACCCTTACCAATAGAAATGGAGTAATAAAGCTTCACCTTTACCTCAATTTGACCTTCCTCTAACCTCTAAACACGTTCCAAGCCACTCACTAACTTCTTTTTGAAGAAACCTCTAAATCAAGCCACACCTAAGAGGGAGTTTACTTAAGGGACCCGGTTCTCACTCAAACTAGCTTGATTATTTCCTTAACCTACTTTAATTTCGGTCATTAGTAGAGAGGTTAAAGATGATCCATAGTGACTTTGCATGAGAATAACCGGAGATGGATCGATGGTCTAAAATCTATCCAAATACCAAGATTAATACTTGATTTTTGTGCAAGTTATATTTTAGCCCCATAATCTTTGAGTCCCAATTTTCCCGGCCTAATGTGAGCATAATCCTTTTATTTATTTCTAATTTTAACCCCTCCAAGTGATCACATGGACAAATTCGCCCTTTAGGACTAAATTTTATTCAATAAAGTTCCTTAATTTGTATTGGACCCGATTAGATAAAACTTGTGTTTTTGCAATCAAGTTACAAGGTTTTCTACATTTGATGTTCTAACTCCCTTGCATAGAACCTGTAAACCAAGTTATGCATTATAAGCAGAAGCAGGGAGGGTCTATTCAAAGTGAGGAGGTGACTGTGTAACCCTTTTGTGAAAATGTCGAGAGCTTTACATGGGCCCAAACATCGTCATGTACAAGACTATGTCTCATGACATGATCATTGGCATGGCCTTGTACCTGAACCTATACTTTGACACATCTTGTAACATGGTCATATGGGTGCCCATGTGTAGCACTTTCAAAAGATTAACTTTAAAGGCATTACAAGGGCACTCACAAAACTGCGTATCATCCTGTGTGCCATGAAATTTTTGAAAAATCATTTCCAAAGGATTTATATGGTCATGGAAATGCCCGTGTTAGTGAGCATGTAATTGTCTTATTGTTTTTAACTTGCTTTTGATGACTAATCCACTCATTAAGCTTGTTAGAGAGGTTGAGGTAGATAAAGCCGAAGCTCAAGCTATTAATGGCTATGAGGAACACCACCACCATCTGTTTTGACAAACATTGAGGATAACCTTGATGCCAATGACCATTCCACAGCTACATCCAAGGTAGTTGATAGTTGATTGTCTCTTGCTATTTTTATTTTTCACTTTCTTTTTATTTTATTTCTTTTAAATATTTTTTCTACTTTCAGTAAGACTTTTTTTTTTGTTTTGATTATTTTTATTTGCTAATTCTAATCACTTCTCCCAAGAAACTACAAGGCATTCTTCTCTAAAATGAAAGGAACTCAAACATGTTCAGTGGTCAACAACTTTAATTAGGTTGATATCAGTTTCTATTACCTTCTCCATTATTCAGTTCTTTGTGCTTTTCATATTTGTACATTGAGGGCATTGTACATCTTAAGTGTGGGGGAGTGGGTAACTTATGCCTTAAATTTTTGTTAATTTTCTATAAATTTATGCCTTAAATTTTTGTTAATTTTATATAAATTTTAAACATAATTTTTTAGCTAAATTTTTTTTAGCCATACTTTTGAGTAGGATTTAATTGAAGGAAGTGATTGATACTTTATGGTTTTTTAGTTCTTGACTTGAGTATCAAGTATGTGATTCTTGAGAACTTTTACTTATGGACTTAATGTTTTCAAAATGCTTCTACAATTCATTATCAAGCTAGTAGATGATGGTCTAGAGAAGCTATTTTTACATCAAAATTTTCATGCTTACTACATTATTTCAAAATATGCTAGATTATAAGTTCTTATGCTTAGATATATGGTATGCTTGTTCATGGAAATAAGGTTGATTAAAAGAAAACAAACTATATGGACTGGTTATGTACTTCATTGTATCGTAGTATTGAAGCATGGAAGGATTTTCTCTTAAGGCAGGAGTCGATCATTGCTCGAAAAGATGCTTGAAGCATGACTATGATCAAAGATCACCTTGGATTTATGTTGAGAAATAGCTTGGTTATAGACAGAGCCCCTGTTGAAGAAATTTTGAAACACATGACGACGATGCTTGAAAAGAAGAAAGTAAATGAAGTTTAATTAACTGCCTTTTTCCATAGTTTTGTGGCATGAATAGATGGCTGCATAATGAGCTTTAATTTAGCATGGTTTGTACTTTTTACTTTGCATAAAAATTTGATATCTTTTTCTTGAGCTTTGAAAGATACAAGTAGCTAGCTTGGGAATGAATTGCTTTTATTAACTTATTTTATTTTGAAAGGTGTTAGATTAAGAGCGTTGCATGCATAATATTTCTTGACAAGTTCTTGAGACCATTAGAGTTTCAATTATCTTCTATCCAATATTGCTCAAGAGTATGACCAATATTTATTTTTCATATTTTTCATTTTGATTTGTTTGAGGGCAAGCAATGATTCAAGTATGGGGGAAAATATAATATGTTCAAAATTATGCATATTTTCACAATGATTTTCCTTGATATTTTCTTGTGTTTTAAGTAGTTTTGATAGGAATTGGCGCTTAAATGCTTGATAATTTATTTTCAGGTACTTTTTTGTCTATTTTGCAAAAAAGATGGTCTTTTAAGAGTTTTTGAGATGGAATTTGAAGCTTCCTGTGCAAACATGCCTATGTTCATGACCATGTCTCATAAATTGAACTTGAATTTCATGCCTAGCAGCCTATCTCACCCTTAGATGTTCCTATGTTTATATTCATGTCTCTAAACATGCCTGTTTTTATGCCCATGGAACCTCTCAGCTACAATTTTAAGTGACTATTTTAGTTTCAGAAAAGGGTGCTCCAAGGCTCATTTTTAGCCTCCAGCTTATTGTTAGCCTAAAGTTCAAGAAAGAAGGCAAGACCAAGTAGTTTTGGTTCAACCAACATCAATTTTGGGCAAATTGGAGTGGAGATTTCTTGGAATTAAAGAGAGTTCAGAGATGGATCTTTTTAGTTTTAGTTTTCTTTACTTTTGTTTATTGTTCTTCAAATTAAGGAGATAGGTTAGGATATAATAAAACCCTTACTTCATCATGAGCTAAACTTTGATTATGCTTAGAATTAATGAACCATAAAAGGATCCTATTCCTATGATTTACTTTTCTTGATGGAATATGGTTCCTACAATCTATCCACTGTGCTTTATTGCATTGAATTGGTAGAAGCTCACCCATTGATTCAATATATACTTCAAGCATGTTAAGCTAACTGTTTGTATGTTTGAATTGATCACCATTGGGTAGAAACGATTGAACGCAAGTCTAGAGATAGGCTGGCATAAAACCTCTAGACAAGGGTCAAATGAAGTAGAAAGGCTCAAAGACCAAGTGATGCCTTTCTGGGGGTTTCAATTAGGAAGAGATTCTGATAGATCAACTTGGGAATAGGGGTGAGTTGCCTTGGGAGAGGAGTTAGTCTAATCTAGAAATTCTTTGTGGTCCAAGTTTACCGGATTTCATTAAGGTTAGATAAAGAGTCATTTAAGGGAATTCTAGGGGGATTCAAGTATAAGCATACCTTTGATTGATTTTTTATTTTCTCTATTGTCATCCGATTGTTTTTCATTACTTACTCGCATTAGTAGTTTAGCTTTAGTTTTATTAATTAGTAATTAAATTCATTCTACCCTTATAATTGTTGGCTAGATAATAGAAAGAATGAAAGTAATAATACTCACAATAACCTTATGGAATATGACTTTGATACTCACCACTACTATACTATGAATAGTAGGTGCACTTACCTTAGAGTTCCCATATAGCTGAGAATTAACAATTCCATATAATTATTAGTGTTGTTAGGGAGTTGTTACCAGCCTTTACGTTGAAAATCTATATAGAAGCAGCTAGCAAGTTTAATTGGGGGTCCAAGGCCCCTAAGACCTTTAGGACACCCATAAGCTTACACAAAGTCCATAGCAGTTAGATCAAGATGCAAATTTGATCCCTTCAAAATAGATTTAGGTTTTGGTCAAATCACAAAAGTTGTAACCCTTTTTCTTCACTTCATGTGGGTTCTTGAATCACCTTAATCGGATTCTTGAGTAAAATGTTATCGTAGACATATGAAAGGGTGTTAAAGTTGATAGCCTAATGATGCACATCAAGTTGGATTTATCACATGGAAGAGACCTAAAGAGTTAGCTATGGCTTTACATGGGCTAGTCATGCAGTATTTCATGCAAGATGAAGATGGAAACTCAAATGAATCACTTGGAGCACCATTTGGGCACACAAGGGGCAAGGACATACCACGGTGAACAATTTTGGAGGTTGACGGTCTATATGAATCGTAGTCCATATGTATACCAAAGGAGTGTACACATTGGCCCTAGACACACCTATGGACCCAAGAACATAGACTTGAATGTTGAACCAAGCTAGATCCATTGGCACACTTGAGAGCCTTTGGGGTGCACTCAAGTGTGCCCATTTGAGTGCCAACATGGAGCACCATAGCTTATTAGACCTTTTAGTTTCAACGTTTGGTTACTTAAGTGTAAGCTAGTGTGAACATCCATATTTTCATATGTTTTTATTATTTTGGTCGAACCTATACCTATTTTTGGTTTTATGAGTGTGTTATTCTTGTTCTAGTTGATTTAGGGCTGTTAATCCTTCTAGGGCCTTTCCCATGGTTTTGGCTATACCTTTATAAATACAACCCTTTATATGCCTTTAAAACACAGATTATCATTAACGCAATATTCCCTGAGAGGTTTTTCTCTTTGGTTCATTGTGAAGTTAACTTGGTGCATAAGGAAGCTAGTTTTCTTTGTGTTCCTTACATACCTCTCATCTTTAACCATAGTTTTGTTTTGGGTGTGGGTCAAATCTAGTCCTTTAGAGTGTGTTCTGTGAAGCTTGTAGCATCTTGGGCATGTTTTTTGCTCAAATACCAATGGTGTTTGCATCAAGTAGTACCAGAGCCACAAGTACAGTGCCATGGACATATCCGGTGTTTTCATTTCTTTCTCTTATTTCTTCATTATTTTCAGTTGTTTCCATTTATTTTCTATTTGTTTAAGTTTTCTTTGTGTTTTAGGTCCTCTTTCATTCATTCAAACCTTTTTTTTTTTGTGTCTTTATCAAGAAAACACCAACAATAACTTATTTAACATCTTTTGCATCCAATTCATGTTCTTCTAGTTTTCCTTCAAATTTCTCTCACTATGTCCTTTTCCTTCTTATTTTTTATCATATTTAATTTTTTTCCTTGTGTTCCAAGCCCTTCCAAGTTGTTTCCATCCTTTGATCATCCACTTGCATCAAAACAACACCATTTTACCGTCTTGTGTTTTTTGAGTCTACCAAATTGTTCTTTCATTCTTTAAATCTAAATCTCTATGTTTTCTTCATAATTAATCATTTTCATTCTGGTTACTTCATATCTAATCTATTCCATTTTGTTTTTCATTGTTTCATGCCAAAGTGTGCAAAAATCATAAGAAAATCACAATTTGCATGCAAATGTGTTTCAGTGTCTCAAAATCATTCAAATTTGTCTAGCACCCATCTATTTCATTTTATTTTGATTTTTTACATCCAAAAAAAATCTAAAGAAGGTCCATAAAATAGGTTGTTTCAATTCCATAAAGTTTGTTCCAAATTATGCTAAAATTAAGGTTTTTTATATCCTTGTTGCAACAAATCATTTCTTTTGCTTCCTTTAGTAGCAAGAAACCCTTTTGGAAGTTTATCTTGTAGGAGAAAAACAAAGAAAAACATTCATTTCAACAAAATATTGCATTCTTGCACAAGATTTCTCAATTTTAAACCAAAACACTATTTTAAGCTTTGTTCATATTTTTTGTGTTCTTTCTTATAGTTCTTGAAATATTTCATTGTGAAAGCTTCAAAAACCCTAAAATTTCATTGCCCTACCTTAGTTTTGATCCAAAATATATGTTTTCAAAGGAATTTAAGATTTCTTGTGCCTATTTAGATTAGTTTGCTTATAACTTTTTATGGGTTCTTTGATAGCAATATTCCACTAGCAAAATTGTGAGTGTGAGTCTTGTGTGAGGTTCTTGATATTGTAGAATGTTAGTTGCCTCTAGGAAAGATATTGATGTCAAGTTCAACGTTGAAGCCATGCAATCATAATTCAGAAAGCTTTTTAATGACATCGCCACCATGAAGAAAGAGAGCTCTAGGAGGTAGAAGACAATGCTAGAAAGATTAAAGAGTTGCAATAATAAATATCTAATAAGGAGGCTTTAACTACTAAAGTGAAAAAAAGAACCGACCTCATTTTTAGGATGGATAAAGGGATCAGGATATAAGACTTAGAGGAAGAAGATGAGGCTTAGAATGCACCTAGACAACAAAAGAGGATGAGCCATAAGAGGATGTCAACCTGAACTTAATCAAGCTCATTATTTCATCTTTCAAAGGAAGGAGTGATCTAGATGCATATTAGGAGTGGGAGCAAAGAATTAAGATGGTATTTGATTTTAACAACTATATATTTGAAGGAAAAGAACATAAAATTAGCCATTGCTGAGTTTGCTGATTATGCGCTTGTGTGGTGGAACCAGGTTGTAACTTTTAGGGGGAAGAATGATGAAGAGCCTATAAGGACATGGAGACATTTCAGGACTTTGATGAGAAGGAGGTGCTTTGTGCTGAGTTATTACCATAGACATCAACACTTGAAGTTCCAAAGATTGGTGCCAAGCAATAGGTCTGTAGAGTACTACCATAAGGAGTTACAGATTACTCTGAAAAGAGACAACATTGTTGAAGTTGATAGGACTACCATAGCAAGATTCATCAATGGGCTAAGTCTTGAGATAGCCAACAAGGTAGAGATGGTGCACTATGTCAATTTAGAGGATTTATTGAATCATGCTACCAAGGCCAAAAAGATACTTCAAAGATCCAAGGCAGCAAGGATAGCTCAAGGAGGAAGTTCCACTTAGAGAAGTGGTTATAGCAAGGATGTGAAGTAAGAGGTACCTAAGCCAATAGTGGAGGCATAAACAAACAACAAGGGGGCTATGTCTCAACCTCAGAAAAAAGACACCTTAACCTAATAATGCTTCTAAAGCTAGAGAGATGGTTTATTTTAAATGTTAGAGAAAGGGGCAATACAAAAAGGATCGCTGAAACAAGAAAGTCATGATCATTAAAGAGGAGGAAGACATCACATCCTTAATAAAGATGCCTTTTAAGGAAGTCTTGAAGACATGCCACCTACAGAGGATGCTTCATTAAGACAAGAGGTAGCTAAGGTAGGAGATTTTTCTTTTGCTACAAGGGGAGCTCTAAGTGTGCAAGCTAAGGAGGAGACCAATCAAAGCGAGTGCATATTCCATGCTAGATGTCAAGTTAAATATCAGGTTTATACCCTTATAATTGATCAGGGGAGTTACACCAACATAGCTAGCACAACCATGGTGAAGAAATTATAACTTCCTACACACAAGCATCCGCATCCATATAGGTTGCAATGGCTAAATGATATTGGAGGGGCAAGGGTGGTAAAGCAGGCTCTGGTTGCATTTAAGATTGGTTCTTTCAATGATGAAGTGCTTTAAAATGTTGTACCAATGCAAACTTGGCATATCTTACTTGGAAGGCCTTGGCAATATGATAAGAAGGTTACTCATAATGGTGTTAAAATTCTATATTCTTTTGTTCATGAAAACAGGTTGGTTACTTTTCTTCCACCTTTTCCACAACAAGTTTGGAGGACCAAAACAAGTTCTAAAATAAGGTTGAGAGAAAAGTAAATAAGGGGAAAGTTGAGGCTAGGAAAGAGAATCATGAGTGGAAAATTGAGAGAACAATTGAGCGAAAAGGTAAGGATAATGAAATTAAGGGAAAAAAAGTGGACAATTCTTGAGAAAAAAGGAAAAGAGAAAGCTTAGTGAAAAGAAAGAGCACTTTGTTGCTAAAATGAAGGATGTGAGGCAAGCAATTCAAGCAAAAAGACTAGTGCTTCTTTTGCTTTACATAGAATCTTTTCTTTCTTTAAATGAGCTAACCTCTTTTCCAAGTCTTGTTGTGTTTTTGTTGTAGGAGTTTGAGGAAGTTTTTCCTGAGCAGCCAAGGGGATTGCCACCAATAAGGGGGATAGAGCATCAAATTATACTAATTTTGGGAGCTCCTTTTCCAAATAGGCTTGCATATAGGACCAACCCTAAGGTGACTAAAGAGATTCAAAGACAATTGGAGGATTCGTTGGCAAAGGGCTTTGTTAGAGGGAGCATAAGCCCTTGTGTTGTACCTATACTTTTGGTGCCAAAAGAGGATGGATTATGGTGCATATGCATGGATTATATGCCTATCAAAAAAATTACTGTAAAGTATAGACATCATATCCCTAGACTTGATGATATGTTGGATTAGTTACATTGTTCTACTTTGTTTTCTAGGATTGATTTGAAGATTTGTTGCCATCAAATAAGAATGAAGGAAGAGGGTGAGTGGAAGACAACCTTTAAAACCAAATATAGGCTTTATGAGTGGTTGATGATGCCAATTGGTTTAACTAATGCTCCTAGCATTTTTATGAGAGCATGACTTTATAGGGAAATTTGTTGTTATTTACTTTAATGATATCTTAGTTTATAGCAAAGGTCTATAGGAGCATGTAGAACATATAAAACAAGTGTTAGGAACATGAGGGGAACAAAAGCTATAGGCTAAGCTTAAAAAGTGTTCTTTTTGTGTTGATAAAGTGATCTTTCTTAGAAATGTTATGAGTTTTAAAGGTATTGACATTGACAAAGAAAAGGTGAAGGCAATCCAAGAATGACCGGTTCCTACATCCATTTTTGAGGTAAGATCTTTCTATGGGTTAGCTAGCTTCTATAACAGGTTTGTTAAGAAGTTTTCTACCATTGCTACACCTCTTGCTAATGTCATTAAGAAGAATGTTGTATTTAGGTGGGATAAGGCACAAAATGATGCTTTCTTGTTGTTAAAGGATAACTTATGCAATTCATAAGTTTTAACACTTCATAACTTTGCTAAAAATTTTGAAATTAAGTGTGATGCCTCAGGAATAGGTATTAGAGTTGTCTTGATGTAAGAAGACTACCCTATTAGATATTTTAGTGAGGAACTCAAGAGTGCTACATTGAACTATCTTACATATGACAAAGACTTGTATGCACTTATGAGGGCTCTAGAGATGTGGTAGCACTATTTATTGCCAAAGGAGTTTGTGATCCACATAGATCATTAATCTCTTATGTTTCTTAGTGGCCAAGGTAACTTGAACATAAGGCATGCAAGGTGGGTGGAGGTTATTGAATTCTTTCCATATGTCATCATATACAAGCAAGGTAAGAAAAACATTATGGTGGATGCTCTGTTATAGCTCTCATAGCGGGATGCTTGGTAAGTAAGGTAAGTTCATAAATCCTTAGCCTAAGTACCTTAACTAGAGGTGAATTAACAAGATCGGGTGAATTATTCAAGGGTTAGTTGGTTTTGAATGGTTTATGGCATTAGGTTTACCTAGGGGCAAAAATGGTCATTTTACACCTTGGAAGGCTGGGACAATTCCCAATCACAAAAATGACATTTTAAAAGCAATACCCAAGTTAAGCAAGTTTTAATGAAGTGTTTAAAGACTTGGTTGCTATTTAGGGAAGGGGTTCTTTTGCAAAAAAAAAATGAAAAATTTTGGGGAAGGTAGCTTTTATTACTTAAAGCTTGCGGAGGAAGTGGTTTGGGAATTTTTCCTTCATCTCTTACAGGTCATTTTCATAGCCTTCCCTTGCCTTTAAATTCTTTTATTCTTGGTTAAATTGATGAGCTTTCTTGGAGCCCAAGTGTGAGGGGACATGCTTTGCACTTGTTTTCCAAATTTTGAAGCTTGGACGAGCATTTTCCACCATGGGTGAGTTTGTGTATGTGTGGTAAGATTTAATCCTTGATTTTTTCATGTTTACTTACCTTAATAAAGCTTCAATTTTGTTAGGTTTGTGATATTTTTTGTGCCATAAGCCTTGTATTTGTCTTGGAACCTAGCAACCTAGTAGAACCCTTTGAAACCTAAAGTTTGAAGGTTGTTGTGCTTGACTGTTGCTAGTTCAAGGTTAATTAAGGTAACAAATTTATGATTCATCTTTATTTCCTATCATTCATAGGTTGCTTGCAGTAGAAGTCAAGTGGTTTTGTGAAGGGTAGAGGTTGGAGCATTGTATACGTTATGGTGGACTAATGATGATTTCAAGCTTAGTATGATGTTATAGGGCATCAAGAGTTTGACGAAAATGGTGCATTGTGACCTAGTGTATGTGTTTTCCAGGTAGGAAGAGCTTGGAGCCACGCCATGAAGGCTTTGAGGGGTAAGAAAGCCTCCAAAACTGCGTATGGCACCATTCTCAAGTGTTAGGCATGAAATGTTGGGGACCTACTACCAAGCCCATCTACTACCATCCAAGGGATGTTTACTATGGGGACGTGTCGTCAATGGTTGGGGATGCATCTTCACAAGGTAAGCCAGGGGCATGCCAGGTTTCTCTTAAGGGTTTCGGGGGAGGGCAAAGGTGACGTGCCTAGTGCGCCTAAGGGCTTGAGGTGCCCGGTGGCACTTCGGGACTTCCAAAACTCCTTTGAGACATATGAGATTTCTTGTGCACTTATAAGCTCTGAGAGCTACATACAATAAAACTAGGTTATTTGGCCACAATAGAACACCATTACTTAGGTGCAAGGTTTAGTACCATCGGAAACCTAGTCAAGCCTTTAGGTTTGAGGTCCTGATGTGGGAACCTTAGGCGCACCTAGGAAGGTTCGATGGAATATAGGCATTATGAGTCCAACCATGAGATTTGCTACTCCACTAGGGTGAACCAAGTATTGATGGATAGGTATGTGCCTTGAGTGAATGTTTATTGCACTTGTAGCCTAGGTGTTACCACCTCCAAAAATGGGAAAATTACCGTATAAATGCATAATGCTTATAAACCATTATATAGCATGTTTTTCCCCATAGTGAATGGAATGTGAGGGGTAAAGTATATAAACTACACCTCCTTAAAAGGTTCATGCAATGGTTACTTGGCCCTCAAGAAAGCTCTAATGGATTGCTTGCTTTACAAGTAATCTATGGACTTTAACGTAAGATTTCAAGACTTGTTTACTCAATTATAACTCTAAAAAAGATCTTTTGAATGGATTTGAATGGTATGGAAGCAAATGTGGGGGGCTAAAATGAATAAAGAAAGCAAAGGCCCATTGTTCAAGAACCTAGGACAATTAGGTGCACAAGTGTCTTCAAAATAACTAAAGGATGGGATGATTCTTGAAAAGGTCAAATGAGATCATTTTTATCATTTTCCCACCTCTCTATGGCTAGTTCATATAGTAAAAAATGTTGGCTAAACATTAGCCAAAAGGTCTTTACTTACAACAAACTTACAATGACCTAAGTGAGGGTTAAGGTTAAGCTAATTAAGTCAAGTAAAATATCTAGACTTTCTTGCTTTTCTTTGGCCATTTCTGCCATCACTAGACATAGCCTCCTTCCTTAGCTCCTTCATAAGATTCCATAGACATGACAGCTTATGCTCTCAAGAAATAAAAATGGAAGACAATCAAATGCATCTCTTCGAAATTTCAGCCTCCACAGCTTAGGTAAGGGTTTTATCTTCATGTTTCATGCTTTTTTACTATCCTAAGATGATGATCAAGCATCCATGAAGCTAAGACGATGCTTGGAAGAGAGCAAAAAGCTCAAGGAATAAAATATGGGTTGAAGGGGAGTGCGTGAACAAGGTTTCAGCCTTACTTTTTTTCATGCACTAAGATGGTAGTGTTTACAAGTGTTTCTAAAGCCCAAGTTAATACTAAATAAGAGCAATTAACCTTATAAGACCAAGCATTAGCTTGAGGAGGCCTGCCATAGTTATTACATAATGTTTATTCGATTGTTTCTCAGCTAACTCGAGAGATGTGTTGCTGCCAACATTGCATTTGATTGTGTTCCATTTGTTTGTGCATTTGGATAGCCATATTTTGTATATGTGTTGTGTTTTTGTGTTTTTATGTATTTGGATTTTAGGTATGTTTCTAGGAATTCAAGTTTCTAATGATAAGCCTTTACTAAGTTTCTTCAAAGAGACTTACCTCATTTCTAGCCATTTTCAAGAGTACTTGAAAGAGATCACTGAAACTAATCTCTATCATTCAAAATTCCCTATGAAATTTAATTCAAATTAGTTTAATATGTCTAGTTGTGAACTCGAAAGTTTCATGATTTTTGGAGCAGATTAGCTATTTTTAGTAATGGTACTTTCTGCCTTATGCAGCAAATGGTCCCTTCAAGTTTCTAGAGTGCTTAATGTTTTTGAAGTTCTCCAAGAAGCTTAGTGTATTTATTAAATAAGTTATGGCATGTATGTAGTACATAAGTGCATGCAAATGAGTTGGGTATGATGTATGTACATTGTGTGAATGATATATGGATCAAGGGAGTGTAGTTTGAAGCGTGTGTGTAATTCTGTCTGTATTTGTTCTTATGGGCTGTTTTGAAGAGTTTGGTGTTTGATGCTTATCCAATGTATTAAAATTTATGGGAATGGTCTCCCCATGTGTCTAAGACATGTATGGAACTGCCCATGTTGGTTTTGTACTTAGAAAAGAAGTGTATGAATTTTAAGAAAATTTGTATGGGCATTATGGTCACTAGTTGCTCAAATTTAGTACCCTATACTCCAATAGCCTTAACTTTCTGTATGTAATGAGTTTAGCTATAAAATTTTGGCCACACTTAGAATACTTTAAGATGAAGAATTTAATTTTTGAATTACTTTATTTGGTGCCCTGTAGCCAGAGTAATGGCCTATCAAAGTTGGCTGATTTTGCTGAGTACTATGCATATGGTCAGTTTTACCCGATTAAGTGTAAAATCCATAATGGAAATTCTAGATGGATTTAATGTCTCAATCCAATTTCAATATGAAGGTTTAAGTGTATAAAAGGGTTTAAAACCTTTAGGGAATAGGAGAACATGAGTAGAATTTGAGTTGGACATGGTGTGAAAGTTTAGACACATAAAATGGGCACCAATAGCATCATGTGTGCGTATAATTGTACATGTACTTGGGGATTTTACTCAAATTCCATATTGGCCAGGAATAAAGAATTTCACTGTCATCATTACTTTCAAATGAAATTGTATGTGAATATGTGTGTGATGGTTGGAGCAATATACACATCTTTGCATAATGACCAAGAGGGCCACTTGGGTAAACATAGTGCTCACGTGTTGCTTGGCTTACAGGACATGGACTACCTGGGGCTTGAAGTCACTAAAATTAATCACTATATTTAAGTACTTAGAGTGGTAACACTAGGAAAGATTACTTGAAGCACAAGTGAGAACCTAATGCATTCTTGGTCAGGTTTTAAGGTGGAAGCTTAGTACAAATGTGACCTAGGTAAGTCTAAAGACTTGAGGCACTATGTGGAGGCTTAGTACACCTAGTGAGTTCTTTGGAACTCAAGTGAGGTGCATTGACCATGTTCACCTATACAACAAACAAGGGAAGGCTATTTAGTGAGCTTAACTCACTAGGACATCAGCGAGCGAAGGCTTGATAGGAGCGAGTTAAAGGATAAAACTCACTATGCACAAGGTGACATCTGTGCAAGGACTAGGAAAAGGTAATGTCCCAAGGGACTCAAATATATGCACATATGTTAGCCTTCAAACTTTAAGCACGCATGGTTGACTTTAAATATTATATATATGTGTGTGTCCTAAGGATATTTCTTATAGGTTGCAGGATCCTTTATTAAGAATCATTGATTCTTATTCCCTTAGCATTTGTTGTGCAAATTTTGTATTTATGGAGCCAACAACCATTTAGGTTGTTGAGCTAGGCTCATGAGCAGGTAATGTGTTTATTTGAATCCTTATGATTCTAGTTTCATGGTTTACTTGTTAGTTAAGTTTTGATGCTAACAACAATTGTTTGTTTGGTTGAAAAAGGCTAGTGAAGCACAAGGCAGGGCTTTCGGAGCTTGCCACCAAGAGTTTGTTCTAAGGTGGGAGCTTAGTTATGAATCTCAGTAGTGTAGCTTAGTGAATAGTCTTCATACACTAGTTTGCCTCCGATGTTCGTAAATGAGTAGTGTACTCTAGAGTCACTTTTGGGTGTAAGCATAGTCTACTTTTGAATTATCTATAGTTAAATTCACACCTATTTTAATGTGAAAGGCTTGAGCAACTTTTTTACGGATTAAGGATTTATGCTTTATGTTTTGTTACTTGTTTTATTGTTTAAGTCAAAGCATAACTCATGCATGAATGCATAGTAGGTTAAATAACTAGAAGCAAGGTTTTAACAAGTGTGCATGTAATCACTTAGCCAATTATGACTACTATGGGACACGTTCCCATAGCTTTCCTAGGTAGGGCCACAAGGAGCTATGTCTTGCTCTTTTAGGGAAGTTTGCCTTATTTTCTTCTTTAGATGCTAAAATACTTGGCTTTGAGCATTTGAAAGACTTGAAAGCTTTTTATCTTGATTTTGGTAAAGTTTACTCCAAATGTCCTAAAATTGCCTTCAAGAAGTTTTATCAACTTAATGTCTTACTTTTCAAAGAAAACAGGTTATGTGTGCCTAAGAATTCATTGAGGGAACTACTTACAAAAGAGGCCCATAGTGGTGGCTTAATAGGTCATCTTAGTATTACTGAGACTTTGCATATTTTAAAAGAACATTACTGTTGGCCAAGCATGGTAAAGGATGTTAAGATGGTTTGTGAGCATTGCATTGCATATAAGAGAGCTAAATCATCACAAACTACACATGGTTTGTGCAAACCACTTCCTACACCTTCACACCGTTGGATGGACATATCTATGGACTTAATAGTAGGCTTACCTAGGGCTATGAAAGGCCATAATTCTATGTTTGTTGTAGTGGGTAGGTTTTCAAAGATGGCACACTTTATTCAATGTAATAAAATAGTTGATATTGTGAATGTTGCTCAATTTTTTTTTTAGTGAAGTGATTCGGCTTCATGGAGTTCCAAATACCATTCTCTCTGATAGAGATTCAAAGTTCTTAAGTCATTTTTTGAGGACTTTATGGGAGAAGCTTAGTACAAAGATTTTTTTTTGCCTTATGTTGAGTTTGCTTATAATACAGCTGTGCATAGTACTACTAGTTTTTCACCTTTTGAGATTGTGTGTGGCTTTAACCAATTAACTCCACTAGATCTTTCAACTTTGCCTACTAATGAGATTTCTAGCTTAGATGGTTAAAAGATGGTAGATATGGTTAGCAAGTTCCATGAAAAGGTTAAGTTGTAGATTGAGCATAAGAACCAACAATATGCAAAGAAAGCCAACCAAGGCTTAAATAAGGTCTCTTTTAAGCTTCGAGATTAGGTTTGGCCACACATGAGAAAAGAAAGGTTTCCAACAAGTAGTAGGACAAAGTTACATCCAAAAGGAGATGGTCTTTTTCAGGTTGTGAATAAAATTAGTGACAATGAAAAATTAGGGGAGAATCCTTCTAAGGAGGGGGCAGTTGATGCATATCATGGAGGCACACCCAAGGACCACTTAAAGATCTTAAGAGGAACTATCACAAGGAAGAAGGTTAAGGAGTTGGCTATGGCTTAACATGGGCTGGTCATGTAATATTTCAAGCAAGATGAAGCTGGAAGCTTAAATGAATCACTTGGAGCACCATTTGGATGCATAAGGAAAAAGGACATATCATGATGCACAATTTTGGAGGTTGAGGGTGTACATGCACCCTAGTTTGCATGTACACCTAAAGAGCATACACCCTATCATACACATGGAACTTAGAAAGAATTATGGACCCAAGACAATGGACTTAAAGGTTGAACCAAGCTAGATTCACTGGTAAATTCGAAAGCCCTTGGGGTGCACTTGGGGGTGCCCATTTGAGCCCTAACAGAGAGCACCATAGCTTATTAGACCTTTTAGTTTTCATATTCGGTTACTTAAGTGTGAGCTAGTGTGACCATCCATATTTTCATACGCTTTTATTTTTTTGGTTGAACGTAGACCTATTCTTTAGTTTTATGAGTGTTTTATGCTTGTTTTAGTTGATTTAGGACTCATAGTCCTTCAAGGGCTTTCCCCAAGGTTTATGCTTAAGGTTTTTTGCTATACCCTTAAAAATAAAGCCCTTTGTATGCCCGTGAAACATAGATAATCATTAATACAATATTGCTTGATATGTTCTTCTCTTTGGTTCTTTGTGAACTCAACTTGGTGCATAAGAAGCTAAGGTTCCTTTGTGTTCCTTATATACTTTTCATTTCTAGCCATAGGTTGGAAAGGGGTGAGGGTAAAATCTAGTCCTTTTGGGGTGTGTTCTGTGGAGCTTGTAGCATCTTTGGCTTGTTTCTTAATGTGATGTTATCACATTGCCTACCAAATGTAAGTACATCAAACATTTCAAGCCTATTTTCCCACTGAACCAGGGAATAAAATGCGATTGAATCATCTCTTGTAGCCAATTTTCATGCTTTCTCATGATATATATGCCTATGGTACCTTTCTTGGGCTAAATCATGCACTAACTTGCCAAAACAAGCTCCATGGAGTACATACAAACCATATACATCAATTCAGCATGAAAATAACTAAATCCTTTACCTTAATTTTGAAGAATAGGGCATCATCAAGCAATCCAAACAAATGGGCTCCTTTAGTGTGTTCTTATGGTTCCAAGCAAAACCTATCATAATTGGCACCAAAACATGCTCACACAAGCTTGGCCCAAGCTTATACAACCTTAAGAAACCAAGAACAACTCAAAAACAAAGAGGGTACAATGTTACCTAAGCTCCCAAGCTCAAGAAATGTGATCCAAGGGCTTCCTCACCAAAAACTATGCAAATATAAGTCTCCTATTGCATGGGTACCTCATAGAGCTTTGGTTTCCTCCAAGAATTGATGATTTTGATGACATTTGGCCATGGATTTTGAGAGGAGATGGAGAGCTACGGCCTTGAGGGAAGAAGATGATGAATAGTGGCCTCCCAAACCCTCCAAAATAGTTAAAAAACCAACCTCCTCCAAGCCTCATCCAACTTTTGTTATTTTTGCAAAAAAAACCTCAAGCTTGAATAGTACCATTTACTTGGGCAACCTTGCCCCATACATTGGTTTCTTGTCACTTTGGTCCAAAAGAACAACTTTTGAGCTTTAAAACTATTCCTATCACTTTAGAGTGAAAAATGACCATTTGCCCTCAGTGACACTTAGGTGCTAGAATGACCTAGTAAATATATACCCTTTTAAACACTTACTTAACTTGTTGATTCAAACTAATTGAGGCATTAAGTTAGGGATTTTGACTTATTAAATAAGTCTTACTTGATCATTGAAGGTCTGCTACCTAAAGGGCCATGCCACTCAAAAACTAGTTGGCAGGTAGGTATGGGGGAGCTCATTGATTTGTAGAAGGACAATTGGATCCAAATATTTCATCCAAATTGCTAAAAATAAATTATGAACTCCATTTTAAATCTATCAATTTAGAAAGTTAGAGATCTTATTATCCCTAATGAAGAAGGATGGAACTCAGCTCTCATTCAATCCATTTTCCTAGAGGAAGTTTCTAATTCTATAATGTCCATTCCTCTTCCCTTGCATGCGGCACTATCTGGTAAGTTAATTTATAAGGAATCCTTAGGTAGTTGCTTCCAATCCAAACAAGGTTATGCTATTACGAGGAATAACCAGTTATCCACAAGTTGATCAATAGTATGGTAGACACCTACGTCATCTAAATCATGGAAGTTTGTATGGGCTACTCATCTACTAGAAAAAACTGAAGATTTTCATTTGGAAAGCTTGTGTTGATGCCCTTGCCACTAAATCAGACTTGTTAAAGAGATCATGTTTTGATGGGCCTATTTGCCCTCAATATTAACAAGACATGGAGACTATTTACCATTTGATTCATCATTAGCCTTCCTCGCAATTTATATGACAGAACACGGATTCAGTTCTGAAGCCTTAATTAGGTAACAAACTTCAAGCATGGCTTTCTACTTTGGTGGAGAACAAAATGCCTCTAGGCCACAAATCAAAGATCTTTTCCATGACCATAATTACTGCTTGGGGTATATGGCTTCATCGAAATGAGATTGTTTTCAACAATCTCCCACCTGATGATTTCAATATTTTTATATAAGCACGGCCAAGGATTGGAGGTTTCCAACCATGCTAAAGCCATGAAAACTAATCACTAGAATGTTGAGAAAAGTTGGCCTAAGCTTTTGGCCAAAATGTGGGCAAGAAAAGCACTCACTTGGTTGCCTACGGTAATTATGGTTGATGGGGCATGGAAGGGCCCCTACATAATGGGTGGCTTTGGATTTGTTGTTCTTACAAGGGTAGGCCTCCACAAAATGGTGTTTAATGATAAGTCCAAGGGCATTTCTTCGACTATAATGGCAAAACTTGATGATATATGTCACGCTTTGTGGTAGGCTATCCAATATGGCACAAACCATGTCTCAATTCTGACAAATTACACATGCTTTTCTACAAATTATAGGAAATAGAACATGCCAGCTTGCCTTAGCTCCTCTATTTTTTTTATATTAATAAGCTTATTTCTAAGATGGTTTATTGTATTGCATAGTTGTCTCTACGGAAGCTATCGGGTCATCCCATGAGATCGCTAGGCAAGCTTTGTACAGATAATTCATCTCCTCATTTTTTGTTTCTTTTGAGTATAAAAAAAAACCTATGGATGTTTGCTATTAAAGCACCATTATGCTTTCAAAGTGCTTCACATATGCTATAAACATTTACAGTTATATCAATATCTACAATTATAAAAAGCATGTCATGGAATGTATTCTAATAAAAAGTAATGGGTGCACCTTTCAATTTGAATGCCTGTAAGAGGAGAAGAAAGTTAGGTACGTAAACCTTGAATTGTAGGATGAATCAAGAGTTAGAATGTCACACCCCACACGGCCCCCAGCCCATGCACTCTCAATACCATTCACCAACTGAGTTCAAAAGTTGCCAAACTAGTGAAATACCCAGTTTAGTTAATGCTAAAATTAAATTTGGCCAACTTTGTATTATGACTTTAAGTCTTATTTTCTTAAGTTAATGGGCCTTGGAGGTGGCCCAGGAGGCTTTTAAAAGAGTTAAAGAAGTTACTTGCAACAGAAGCAAGACCCACTACGACTAACTTGCAATACAAGCAAGGCTGTAAAGGATAACTTACAATTCAAGCAAGGCAAACACTTTTGTAATTAAGTGTCTAGGATGTGTGCTATCAAGTGTGCTACTTAGTATATGGCAACCAAGAAGCCCAAGATTCCAAAAGGTTTGAAAATCAAAGTTTGGATACAAATGAACATTCGGCCATGAATAATGCATGAGAGGTTCACAACATGAAACACATCTAACATTCACAAAAACATGCCGTAAATTAGCCAATAAGCATTCATCATGTACATAGCCAGAGCCAACCACGACCAATCACAACTTGGTAAATGAAATACTTCAAGTACAACAAAACCTAAGGGCACCCGAGGGTACATACATGTACACAAAAGAGTAGTCTATAAGGGAACATCTAATTTGGCCATGCCAATACTAACCCATAGTCACGCCCACCAAGTCATGCTTCCAACCCAAGGAACCTATTCTCCAAAGAGCACTTTAAGTGTACCATAGAGTAGGACACACTGCAACACAAGACCTATAGCCATGTTCATTGTCATGAACATGAAAACCACTATCAGAGCAATAGTCCACATATCCATAGCTGCCTACCTAGACAGTTCCACAACTACTCAAGCCTGCAAAACTTAGAGCATAAGTTTCAGCCAAACATTAACTACATAAGACTTGTGAATGTATAACCATGATCATAAGCCAAGCACTCATTGGCACTTACCTTGAACTCCAAGGTAACTAGTACTCAAGCAAAATCCACACAACCTCAACTACTCAAGTTGAATGTCTTTTCCTGAAACACAAATGTATGGGCAATGAGTAACAATTACTTAGTAGGATTCACTATACAAACCGACCCACATTGGGCCTATTTAGTTAAGTCCAAGACTTAGCCTCCAAGAGCTAACCTTAACCTGTAAAGAAAACACAAAGACACCAAGATACAGGCAATATACATATATAAACATAACTACCAATGGTTAGCAAGCACAACAAAGCACTCAAGCACGCAAAACCCATACACGCTCCACCATGTCCATTTGGCCAAAACCACTAGCATGTGCCCTTGTGCATTTTTGCACATAATTCTTCAAATTTCAATCCACCTTCCACTAGAGCTTCAAAACTCCTAGTAAATTGGCCTCACTCACTAGTGTTTCTAGCACATGCCCATAGTTGATTAGCTAATCAATTCTCATGAATCCGAATTTCCTCCATATGCCCATCAAGTAACCAAGATCATATGGCTTAATCTTAACCATCACCTAATTACTTTATCTACTTGATCATGGAACTCTACCAAGCATTCAAGTAGAAGTGAAACCCTACCTCAAAATAAAATGCTTGAGCTCTCAGTTGCACTTGAGCATCCAAGACCGAAATGTCTTTCAAACTAAGATGGCCTAGCACATTCAAGTACTATTACTTGTTCATGGAATCTATACCACGCTTTCAAGTAATTTATGAATATCTACCTCAATCCGAAGCTTGAATATCTTGGCCTCCCCTTGGAACTTCAAAATCCAAGCTTTAACTTGAACTTCTAGGTCGCCTAGTTCCGAAAATGAGTAAACCAAGCTTGATTCTTTCTTTAAGCTTTAATTTCACCACAATTTGGCACAAAATCGGCAGCAACCATTCAAGCAACAAGAACCAGTTTCGGCCTTACAAAACTGGGAGTTAAGCCTGAAATGATGGCAATTGGTTTAGTGGAAGCATGCAAATTTTGGTAATGAGCCACATGGCACTAAAATGGCTTAATGCTAATTCTCGGCCTCATTAACTTTGTATGGTGCCATTAAGTCCTCAAGACTTCATAATCTCATTTAAATCACTCAATTAAGAGTACAAAATGGCCCCAAAACTTTGTTTCCCGCTATGGTCAATCTAACCATTTCCCATGTGCAATTTGGACCCGAGACTTCTCGGCTTTGCACTCATATCACTATATATATTTTTGATCAAGTCTTCCACTTTTATTTCTCGCCACTTATCTCATACTTAGCTTTCATGTGTAAGAATTTCATTTGCATGAACTCGGTTCTACACATACTTTTGTTCACCCTTTTTAATCAAGTCCCTCAAGCTTCTCATGACATTTTCTTTGTATTTCTTTTATTTTCTTGGCCTAGGCCAAGCACTGAGGGATGAACGTTACATAGAACATCAATGTCCTATGATTAACTGAGTCACTTGGAATAATATAACTTCTAGGTACACTTTCTTTTATTCTTCCTGGCTAAAAGAATAATTTTGTTCATGAAAATTCTAATAGACACTTGAAATTTCTTTTGACCGTAAGGACTTATAAGGGCAAATAATTCACCGTAGTTAGTATAATAGTTTTGAAATTTAACCTACACAATTAGAGAGTGCAGGGGTAAGTAAACCCTCAATTGAGATGGAAAAATAGTCATGAAAATAACTTGGAATTTCGATTAAAGATCCAAACCTAACATGCCAAAGACAGGAAGCATAATAACAAAGCACAAACACTTGAAAGTAAACAGATGACCCATTTTTTGCTAATTGCGGCTTAAAGCCCTTCAGGTTTCAAAAAGCAAGTAGATTCCCCCCAACTTTACATGTTGACTCCCTAATACCCTATACCTTGTACATGCTTCTATATACCAAAAAACAAATAGCAAACTTGCTAAAACCAAAGTAGTAATATGTTCATAGCAAAATAAACCATATATGCATTGAAATGTAAGTAGTAACATTTAATGTTTCCATCACTAGATCATAGCCCCTTCCAACGTACTCTTTCCAAGCTTGATTTCAAAAAGATAGTAATAGGAAACTTGTCTGTTGCCCTTCCAAAATCTAGCATATGCCATACCACTAAGCATTCAGAATTTGCTTACCTTCATGGTCACTGCACCTTAACTAATTCAACATTAAATTCCAGCCATGATTCAAGTGGGATATTATTTAGAGCTCCTTCACCCAATGAGCTGCACGAGCATCACAGGAAAAAAAATAAAAAAAAATCACATGATGCAAGACATGCCACAGACTAAGAATAATGAGGAAATGTGAAGACAAGATTGTCTATATTTAGATTTTTGGATCACCTACCCCATTAATGGAGGAACCATGATTCTTTTTCTCCCACCAACTAGCATGTCTGCATAGTGGGTAACAATATAACATAACAATTCACATCAACGGACATCAGACTTTCTATTCCCTTAGCCTTTCATATCTTGTGTTTAGCAAGAGACATGATCAAACTTGAACAAAATAAAGCTCATACCATCAATGGCAAGTTTCCAACTCTGTTGTACCTCTGATCTTGTATGGCAAAAGACTAAGAATTTTGAACCCTTCTCTCTCTTCCTATCTAAAATTTAATAAATAAATAAAAGATCATGCCTGGTCAAAAACGTATTAAGAGGAAAAGCCTTACCCAGCTTAAACCTCAGTGAGGCTTTGTCAAGATTTGAATAAAATTCTTGTCCACTCACAGATGACTAGCCAACATAATGAATGCTGATTTGTAAGACAGTTAAATTATTTACAATTATTATCAAAGCTACAATGATATGCGATCACTTTTATTACAGTAGGCACCTTCAGAACCATAAGATGAAATGCAAGACACTTAAAAATAAGATCAATTAAAATAAAAATCATTTACCCTTCTATATAATGCAGCTATCTTACCATCATGATTACCAACCTCTAGCTCCTCACTGACTATTCCATTTGACATTGTCCTATGGTGCATAACTTGGTCATTAGCACCATTGCTCCATATGGAAAAAACTAATGTTTCTGATTTGTGACTGCATTGAAGAGCTTGAACTATCTCCACAATGTTGGTATATGGATTCATCCTTTTCATCTTCTTCTTCCTCTTTTTTGTAAGCTTCCCAAAGGATATTTATCTGCATCAATCACAAATGTTCTAGACACACATAGTAAAACACTTTAGTGCACAAAGTAATGTACGAGACAAGGTTCCATGTATGTTTTTTTCTACCTCTTGTTTCATTCACTTCGTTAGATTATTATTTCAAGGTGGATAAGTAGCCATAAACTAACCCTACATCCTGCTATATATGGAACCAAAAGCACAAATGCCATATTAACACTCACTCATTCTCGTCAACATTTTCAATGTTCCCAGGCAAATCAATAGCAATGGTATTAAATTTTGGACCATTTGTTAGAACTTTACCCTATTGGCTGCCAGTATCTCCTAAACAAGACTTTTTATTCTTTTGTTTATTTTTTTGCTTTCTCTGTTCATCTTCATAGACGAACTGAGTGGATTATGTACTATGTGCCAAGTCATGCACCTTGCACAGCATAACAAACAATACTTGATGAGACCCATCAATGCATCAACATAGCAAGTACTTTTCTTCCAGGACAAATATAAGGGAAAAGTACTACTAGAAAACTCACCATAGTTATGGATTTGGACCAATTTGGTCACTATAGTTTTAAGTGGTTCCAATTGCATCACTGAAGTCATAATTTAGACCAAAATTGATCATTAATGTCACAATTTGGTACTGAATATGTCACCAGTGATTAAAAACCTCATATGAAACATGTGAAGTTGTTGGTTTTGAAATCTTAGGGTATTTATGTAACTTTATCAAACTTCAGGAACTATGTATAATTTATCATTTTGATTTTTTTGCGTGACAATCACCTCTATCATTCACCAAATCTACCATTGGTCCCTTCAGAATTGATATTCAAATTAGTTATCGCATTCTAATACTACAAATGACCTGAACGTCGATCAAATGAAACTCATTCATCCAATATCAATGTGTTTCTGATTATCTATTTCCCAGTATCACAATTTGTTTTGTTTGCAAATAGTTATGCCCAATGCTATCTCCTTTGACATCACGTCCGTCACCAATGGCAGATTCAGCTATGACTGATATAGTGACTTGCACATGAAATAAATGATAATGGTAAATTATATAAAGTTCTTGAATTTTATTAAAAGTTACATTAGTATCCCAAGATTTCAAACCTAATAACTTCGTGCATTTATCGTTTGATTTTTAATGGCTGGTGGCATATTTGGTATCAAACTGTAACATTAATAATTAATTTAGGCCCAAACTATGACTTTAGTAATGTAATTGGAACCACTCAAAACTACAGTGTCCAAATCAGGCTAGACCCCTAACTACAGTGAGTTTTTTGGTACTTTCCCTAAATATAAAATAGAGTAGAAGTATTATTTTAGTTAAAGCCAAAAAACTACAGCCCTATGTATGTAAACCATAACTAAACTATGATACAGGTAAAACCCTAAACCCATAATTTTTGAATTGTTCAACCCTAAACCCTATTCACATTCTAATTTAGACTTGGCCGGTTATAGTAGGTTTTTCCTAGTATTTCTAGCTAACAGCAAGAATTGAATTAGAAGGTGATTACATAAGCTGTAACCTATTTTTGACTTCTATAGACATGCTATCAAAAGCACAAATGCCATATTAACACTCACCCTTCGTTTCCCAGGTTTTCCATGTGCCCAGGCAAATCCGTTGTTGTGATATTAGGTTCTAGACCATTTCTCTGGCCTTTACCCTCTTTCCTACTCACATCTTCTGAATAAAATTTTTTAGTTCTTTGCTTATTTTTCTATTCATCTTTAGAGACAAACGGAGTGGACTATGTAGTATTTCCCAAGTCATGCACCCTGTAACCACCAGATGATAAAAAAAAAACTCGATAAGAACCATCAATGCATCAATGTAGTAAGCACTTTTCGCCTAGGAAAAATAAAAAATAGACCAAATTTTTTGTTGTAATTAAAGTTAAAACTACAAGCCTAAGTATGCAAACCTATAATTGTGATTTAATTTAAACCTTAAAACCATAACTTTCTAATTCTTCAACCCTAAGCCCTAGACACCTTCTAATTTAGACTTAGCTAATTATACTAGGCTTTTCCTAAGACTTCTAGCTATAGAAAAATTTGAATTAGAAGGTGAATACATAAGCTGTAAAATATTTTTTATTTCTGTACACATGCAATCAAAAGCACAAATGCCATATTAACATTCACCCTTTGTTTTCTAGGTTTTCATTGTGCCCAGGCAAATCAACAACTGTGATATTAGGTTTTAGACCATCTGTATGGCCTCTATCCTCTTTCCTGCCAACAGCCTCTGAATAAACATTTTTGGTTTTTGGTTTTCTTTTCTTCTTTTTCTGTTCATCTTCAAATATGAACTGAGCGGACTGTGTTGTATGTGCCAGGTCATGCATGCTATAACCTGTTACATAAGGTTACTATATAAAATAGGAAAGTAGATTTGTCATTTGTTATTTAGATATAAACCCTATAGTTGACTTTCCTTGTATAATGTTTTCTCTTATTATATAAAGGCAATGAGGGTCTTGTATAATTATCAAGCCTTCAGTTTCTCCCTCTGATATTATTCAACATGGTATCAGAGCCTAAACACTAACCCTATCTTTGCCAGAAACTAGCCAGCCACCAAAATCCATCTTTCTATTTCAACTGCCTTGGCCAGTATCCTTATTTGAACTTAACCAAACCAAACCAAAAATCAAGAACACAACCACACTCAGGAGTCACTAGTGACCAGAATAGCACCGATGAGGTCACCAAAAAACTGGCCACGAGCTAGCATGTGGGCATCACGTGCTGCTGTTTGGCGACCTCTAGCGACGGTGTCTTGATGGATCAGCTCACATTCATGTCCTAAGCTAGCTTCTGGTCTTGGTTCATGTCAATTATGACCAAAATATGTGTTTCTTGGCCATCCGGTTAGTCTCTCATTTTTGTAGTTCATTGTTAGCAAGGTCTATAATTTCTTTGATCATCTCATTAGAATTGTGTCAAAGAGTACATTAAACCTCGAAGGAAAATCCCAATCGAGTGTTCCGGCAAGCATCTCACCAACGGGTTCTTCTGCTCAATTTAACAATATTCGAATTACGAAACAATGTTTGACCGGTAATAATTATTCTTCTTGGACAAAAAAGGTGATATTGTATTTCACAGGTTAAAGGAAGATGTCGCATCTCATTGCAGATCTTCTTACTGAACAAAGTCAGTTAGAGAATTGGCAAGCTTATGATGCACAGTTATTGCACTTGCTCTTCGAGTCCATGGAACCTGAAGTGTTAGATTTATTCTCTCATGTCATGACCTGTAAGCAGGCTTGGGATTGTGCTAAAGTTCTTTACTATAGTAATATGCTACACATGTATGATGTCTCCATTGAGTTGTTTCATGCTAAATAAGAAGGGAGTCTCATTGGTTACTTCACAAAGGTGAAACAAGGGTTTGAAGAGTTGAAAGCTTTGCTGCCTATTTCATTTGATGTCCAAGAGATGCATCATCAGAGAGAGCATCTAGTGATAATGACATTTTTGGCTCGACTAAAGCCAGAGTTTGAACTAGTCTGTGCATAGATCCTTGGTGGAGTATAACTTCCTTCATTACCGAAAATGTACTCCTAACTTTCTTATTTTTTTGCTAAGGAGAATCCGACAAATTACAGTTCTGATTGGTCTGTTCTTGCGATTTAGTCCAATCCATAAGCAAGATCCGGCTCGCAAGTTAGAGGGGGTGTTGGGCATAGTCGTGGAGGATATGGTGGTCATGGTGGTAGAGGTACACGTGCTCAATGTCCACGTCCTCATTGCACGTACTATGGAAAAGATGGTCATATTGAGGATACTTGTTGGGGTAAGTATCCATCATTGCGAGTAGCCCATACGGCATTAAAAGAGGACCTTTCTTCAACTATGGCCTCACAACCGTCTGTTACTTTATCTCAGGAAGAGTACACTAAATACCTGCAGTAGCAATTCGTATAGCCGGTTGCCCTCCTCCTATGGCATCTATCGTCCATCGATGTAATCCAATAGCTTGTTATTCATCTAGCCTTTCTAGAAATCAGTCTTGGGTGTTGGACTCTGGTGCTATTGACCATATTTTAGGTAAACTAGCCATTTTTTTTATCAAATATCTCCTCTAGCTTCACATCATAGTAAACTCACCATTGCTGATGGATCTACCACCACCATTAGAGGTGTTGAATCTACTTGACCTTGTCCTTCTCTTGCTCTGCCCTCTACACTTTATGTTCTAAGCTTTCCATTCAATGTTAAATCTGTGAGTAAACTGACCAAACAACTAAACTGTTATGTGTGTTTCTTTCCTGATCATGTCATTATCTAGGGTTTGAAGACCAAGAAGATAATTAGAGAAGGGTGTGAATCAAATGGAATGTACTATTTTGATAAATTGTAGTCATGTGTTGCTTGTTCTATTTTAGATTCTCCTCTTCTAGTTCATAGTCACTTGGGTCATTCGTCTCTGGAGAATATCAAGAGATTAGTCCCAAATTAAAGTTCAATCTTTACTTTAGAATGTGAGTCTTGTTAGCTTGGGAAGCACCATCATGCTCTCCATTATCAATAAACCTTTTATGCTAATTCATACAGATATTTAGGGTGCTAGCTATACCAAGTCTAAATTGGGTTTTCAATATTTCATAATTTTCATTGATGATTTCTGTCAAATGACTTGGTTATGTTTAATGAAAGATTATTTAAAGTTATTTTCTATCTTCTATGCCTTTTGTGCAAAAATTCAGAATCAGTTTCGCACTCGAATCAATATTCTTCATAGTGATAATGCAAAAGAGTATTTCTCTAACTTAATTTGCAGTTACAAGTAGCAACAAGGTATACTCCACCAATCCTCCTGCCCACACACATCTTAGCAAAATGGGGTAGCTGAGAGAAAAAATCTAACACATTGTTGAAACTGCTCATACCCTATTAATTCACATGAATGTACCCAAAAGTTTTTGGGAGATCCTGTGCTCACTACATATTTTCTTATCAATTATTTGCCATACTTCATCCTTGAGGGTAAAATTCCTTTTTCTACCCTTTTTCCCCATCAACCTTCCTTTCCTGTTATTCCTCATATATTTGGTTGTGTCTGCTTTGTTCATCAAAACCAGCCTGGCATAGATAAACTAGACTCCAAATCTTTTAAATGTGTTTTTCTTGGATACTCTCATTTGCAAAAAAGGTGCAGGTGTTTCAGTCCTTCCCTAAATTACTTTTTTGTTTCTATTGATGTTACATTCTTTGAAGCTACACCATATTTTTTTTATACTCAGTTCGTGTCTTTGGATACTGATGACTGTCTTCCTTTACCCTTTATACCTGTCCAAATGGTTCCACCAATATTGATGTTCCGGTCACTGATCCTGTTCCTTTAGAGGTCATTCCTAACAATAATCTAGCTCCTTGAGAGCATCTTTCTTATCCTAATTTACAGGTTTATACTAGACGTTCTCATCAAGAAGTACTACCACAAGATTCATGCTCGTCTCCACCAGCTTCATCTTCGACTCCATCGGTTGATGATTTAGATTTTCCAATTGCCCATCACAAAGGAAAAGGTCTTGAACACTTAACCCTATCTCAAACGTCATCTCTTATAATTCATTATCACCATCATACTTTGCTTTTGTCTCTACCTTGTCTTTTATTCCCTTGCCTAAGTCTATTTTAGAGGCTTTGTCTCACCTTGGATGGAAGCAAGCCATGGAGGAGGAGATGTCAGCTTTGTAGGCTAATAATACATGGGATTTATTTTCTCTCCCACATGATTAGACAGTTGTGGGTTGTCAATGGGTGTTTAATGTTAAAGTTGTAAGGTTTCAGGAGCCAAACATGCACAATGAAATTTAACCGAAACCCTCTAAGATCCAAGTGAACCGAGGTAAATCGGGTATTCAAAAATTTTCATGCCTAATTTTAGTTGAGATCTTTCACCCAACTGTAGAGTCAAATTAGAAAACCTGAATAATTGATGTGTTCAAGCTCTCTATGGTATCCACATGATCTTTTTGGGATCACCACGCTTCCACCATGTCCCGGCAGATGTGTTTCTCTTGCGATTGCAGTGCTAGCTTGCGTCCTCCAAGGAATAGCAAGAGAAGACTGCGGCTATCCTTTTTGGGAGGCTAGGGCAAGGCTGCGAATTTCTCACTAAAAGTTGTATTTATAGTAAGACTCCACTTCTAGGCCTAATGGGTTTCAAAGCCCTAATCCAATTAGGCTTTAATTTTGGGCTTAATAATGGCTTAACTTTTGGGCCCATTATTAATATGAAATTATTATGAAACCATAACCTAAATAATTAACCCATGCACTCTAATAATCCAAATAGGTCTATGTGTATGACCAAATAGGCTCTTACCACGTTGGCAGTGATCTTAAATCACATTTATGACCGTATGAGCGGTGTCTAGCAACACATCATTGCTACCCAAGTGACAAGATTGTTAGTGATTCGACTAAACCTTTATGATCATTACCAATACATGCCATCATCCCTTTGACCAAGATATCAAGACTAAGCACAAGACAAGGAATGTGTCACTCTCGTATAGCCCAATCTTTGGTTTCTAGATTACCAAGTAGACTAACTTAAATTGATGACATTGATATCATATATCAACTCATCCGAGCATGGCCACGCATTTTCTAAGTCTCACTCTATTAAGAGGCCTGAAGATATCGCTCCCATTACACAGGAGGGACAAATTGCATCTTGATCATACAAAACGCTCCACATGATATGTGACATGCCCAATGACTTCCTTCAAGTTCACTCAGTTACGAGCAACAAAGGGAAGTATTAACGTATGTGACTCACATGTAGGGAACTTTGATGATCTTAGGTTAAAGGATTACAGATACCATGATCACTATGAGAATCACTTATGACACTCATATAACAATCCACATAGCATTCTCATAGTGGGTCAGTAAGTAACAAGTTCTCCAACTTGTACCCATCTGTAGATTACATATCTCATATTAGTCTCCATATATGCTAGTTGTTATGTATTATTGTAACCCGTTCCATAATAATACTAGACTAGGGACATTTGAGAATATCATTATTCTAGGGTTACAATTCTGGTTATTACCTTATGCAGAAACAAAACAACAAACATAATTGCTGGATTAATGCCTTAATAAAATATCATGACTCAGTGTGCAAAATTACAATCATCTCATGATTGGATTTTAGGTACAACACTAACAATCTCCCACTTGCACTAAAGCCAATGATCCATGTATCTAATACCGATGGACCTAGAATGGCTACCATGCTTTTGCTGCGTAAGGGGCTTTGTCAGCGGATTAGCAACGTTGCTATCTGTTGAAGTCCTGCATATCCTTACATCACCCCTCTCGATGATCTCCCTGATGAGATGATAGCGTCGGAGTATGTGTTTGGATCGCTGGTGAGATCGAGGTTCCTTAGCTTGTGCGATTGCTCCATTGTTGTCACAATAGAGCTCTATCGGGTCGGTAATGCTTGGAACCACTCCAAGTTCAGTGATGAACTTCTTGATCCAAACTGCCTCCTTCGCAGCATCAGAGGCGGCAATGTACTCAGATTCTGTTGTAGAGTCAGCTACTGTCTCTTGCTTTGAACTCTTCCAGCTGACAGCACCACCACCAATACAAAACACATAACCAGATTGCGATCTAAAATCATCCTTATCGGATTGGAAGCTTGCATCGGTGTAACCCCTTACAACGAGCTCATCTTCACCTCCAAAGACCAAGAATGCATCCTTAGTCCTTCGTAAGTACTTAAGGATGTTCTTAACAGCTGTCCAATGACTCTCACCGGGGTTCGATTGGTACCTACTTGTCATGCTCAAAGCATATGAGACATCGGGACGAGTACATATCATGGCATACATGATAGATCCAATTGCTGAGGCATATGGAATCTTACTCATGCGCTCTCTCTCCTCGGGTGTACTCGGACACTGAGATCTAGAAAGAGTGATACCATGTGACATGGGCAAGAATCCTTTCTTGGAATCTTGCATGCTAAACCTCTTTAGCACCTTGTCAATATATGTACT
Organism: Aquilaria sinensis; assembly: GCA_005392925.1. Taxonomy (NCBI): domain Eukaryota; kingdom Viridiplantae; phylum Streptophyta; class Magnoliopsida; order Malvales; family Thymelaeaceae; genus Aquilaria; species Aquilaria sinensis. Next base: position 129,236 of record SMDT01003324.1, on the reverse strand, counting down.
TTGACTTAGGCCAAGAAGCTTTCTAGATCTATCTCTATAGATCCTGATGCCTAACACATAGGCTGCTTCACCCAAGTCCTTCATAGAGAAACATTTCCCCAGCCAAGTCTTCACAGACTGTAGCTCAGGAATGTCATTCCCGATGAGTAGTATGTCATCTACATACAACACCAAGAAGACAATAGCGCTCCCACTAACCTTCTTGTAGACACAAGGTTCATCTTCATTTTTGATAAAACCAAACTCTTTGATTGCATCATCAAAATGAAGATTCCAACTTCGAGAAGCTTGCTTCAGTCCATAAATGGACCTTTGCAACTTGCACACTTTATTGGCATTCTCAGGAGTGACAAAACCCTCAGGTTGTGTCATGTACACATCCTCAACTTTCCATTTAGGAATGCAGTTTTGGCATCCATTTGCCATATCTCATAATCATAGTGTGCAGCAATAGCAAACAAAATTCAAATGGATTTAAGCATAGCAACTGGTGAAAAAGTTTCATCATAGTCAATACCATGAATTTGCTTGAAACCTTTTGCAACCAATCATCCTTTAAAGGTAATCACATTACCATCCATGTCAGTTTTCTTCTTGAAAACCCATTTGCACCCTATGGGTTTTACCCCTTCAGGTGGGTCAACCAAAGTCCATACTTGGTTTTCATACATGGATTCCATCTCAGATTTCATGGCCACTAGCCACTTCTCAGAGTCAGGCCCCGACATAGCTTGTTGGTAGGTTGTGGGCTCATCCTGATCCATGAGCATCACATCACCAGTGTGAGTCATGAGAAATCCATATCTCTCAGGCTCACGCCGAATCCTACCAGACCTACGTGGGCTCTGTGCTACAGGAACAGACTCTTGAACCACAACATCTTGTGGTGTCTGTTCAGGTTCCATTTCAGGTTCGATGTCTCCTTGTTGTTCTTGAATTTCTTCAAGTTCTACTTTCCTCCCACTAGTTCCTTTAGAGATAAACTCTTTCTCCAAAAAGACACCAGTTCGAGCAACAAACACTTTTTGCTCAGAAGGATTGTAGAAATAGTAACCCTTTGTTTCTTTGGGATACCCAACAAAAAGGCATTTTTGAGATTTGGGCCCTAGTTTGTCAGAGGATTGACGTTTCACATAAGCGTCACAGCCCCAAATCTTCATAAAAGACAAATTGGGATGCCTCCCACTCCATATCTCATATGGTGTCTTTTGAACCGATTTAGATGGAACTCGGTTTAGTGTAAAAGCGGCTGTCTCTAGAGCATGTCCCCAAAAGGAGTTTGGAAGGTCAGCTTGACTCATCATAGAGCGAACCATGTCTAACAGAGTTCGATTTCTCCTTTCAGATACACCATTCCATTGAGGTGTACCTGGTGGAGTGAGTTGTGATACTATACCACACTCCTTCAGATAGTCAAGGAATTCTCGATCCAAGTACTCTCCACCTCGATCTGATCGAAGCACTTTGATACTCTTCCCGAGTTGATTCTCTACTTCATTCTTGAATTCTTTGAACTTTTCAAAGGATTCTGACTTGTGTCTCATAAGATACACATAGCCATATCTGCTGAAGTCATCAGTGAAAGTAATGAAGTATTGGAAACCTCCTCTAGCTTGTGTAGACATAGGGCCACATACATCACTATGTATGAGTCCTAGTAAGTCATTAGCCCTTTCACTTTGCCCTGTGAATGGGGCTTTGGTCATCTTGCCCAACAAACATGACTCACATGTCTCATATGATTCAAAATCAAATGAGTCCAAGAGTCCATCCTTATGGAGCTTGGATATGCGGGTCTCATTTATATGGCCCAAGCGACAGTGCCAGAGATAGGTCGGGTTCGAATCATTTAATCTGACCTTCTTGGTATTCACATTATAGATTGGATCTTCGAGGTCTAGAACATACAACCCATTGCTAAGTTGAGCACTACCATAAAAGATTTCATTCAAATAAATAGAACAACATTTGTCCTTTATTATAAATGAAAAACCTTTCTTGTCCAAACAAGAAACAGAAATCAAATTTCTACTAATAGTAGGCACAAAGTAGCAGTTGTCTAATTCTAAAACTAATCCACTAGGTAAAGTGAGAACATAAGTCCCTACGGCTAAGGCAGCAACCCTTGCTCCATTTCCAACACGTAGGTCCACTTCACCTCGGGCCAATCTTCTACTTCTACTTAGATCCTGCACATTTGCACAAATGTGAGATCCACATCCAGTATCCAATACCCAAGATGAGGAAGTAGAAAAGTTAGCCTCTATAACAAAAATACCTGAAGTGGAAGTCTTACTTCCCTTTTCCTTAGCAAGTTCTTCAAGATAGAGCTTGCAGTTGCGCTTCCAGTGTCCAGGTTGCTTACAATGGAAGCACTCCCCTTCCTTTGCCACACCACCCTTTGGTTTCAGTGCAGCTGAAGAAGAATTAGCATTGGACTTTCCATTAGCTTTATCCTTCTTCTTGTTGGCTTTTCCCTTTCCCTTGCCCTTTTGAACCATCAAAATGGGCTTAGCCTTCTTAAGGTTTTGCTCAGCAGTTCTCAACATGTTGAGCAATTCAGGGAGGGACTTGTCAAGGTCGTTCATGTTATAGTTCATGACAAACTGACTGTAGCTTTCAGGCAACGATTGCAAGACTACATCAATAGCCAACTCTTTCTGAAGAGCAAATCCCAAATTCTCAAGATTCTCAATGTACCCAATCATCTTGAGCACATGAGGACCCACGGGACTTCCCTCAGACATCTTGCACTGAAACAATGCCTTAGAGGTCTCAAACCTCTCATGCCTAGCTTGCTCTTGGAAAAGCATTTTGAGATGTTCGATCATATCGAACGCCCCCATGTTCTCATGTTGCTTCTGAAGCTCAGATTCCATGGTAATAAGCATGAGGCATGCAACATCCAAAGCATCATCAGAATGCCTCTTGTGAGCATCCCTTTCAGCTCTTGGAGCAGTGGCAGCAGGCTCATTCGGAATGGGCTGCTCTAGGACATAAGCCTTTCTCTCTTGTTTGAGGACTATCCTCAAGTTTCGGTACCATTTGAGAAAGTTGGTCCCATTCAGTTTTTCCTTCTCAAGGATCGATCGCAACGAAAGTGTCGATGTGTTTTGTGCCATGGTTATCTACAACAGTAAATATGCAGTGTAAGAGCCATGTATTTTAATTCATTTAATAAGGACTTTTATTAAACGATACTCCCACTATTTTCCTCAAAATAATAACCCTCGATATTATTTCGGAACACCTCGGCGCTAAGGTATTCTAGTGGGCCAAGATCCATATTTGACCACAACCTGAGTCAGCTTTGGCTTTTCTCTCAAGTTACAGCTATTTAGGTAGGCAACTCCTTGCCAATTGCATCTTATGCAACTCTTGGATAGTTGGGTGAACAACACTTGTCCAAGCTCATCTCATGAGCTTAAGCCCAACTCTATGCCTCTAAGTCCCTAATCCTATTAGGATGACTTAGTTAAGTCGAACCCAAAGTTAGCAATTTGGATATCACTATTATCCCATCGCGCCTTACCAAGATGAACATAGGTGCTTTGCTTTGGCAAACCCACCTAATGTTGATCAAAGTCTTGACGAGTGCCAACATTTGGAAGGCATCACATTTAATGACTTAATATTTGTTTGAGGGATTTTTTTCTTTTGATCTCACCAATTTGTTATCTCCGGTTGTCTTATACATGCATCACATACAAATATAAAACATGCATCTCATGCTTACAAGAAAGTAAACGTGACATGGTTATAGCCCAAACTATGCGATATTCTCAAGCCAATGAGAATATCATAAAAGCCTAAGAAAAGAAAAGAGTCTTCACAAGCTCCTTCTCTTCCTTTCTTGGTTGCCCTTTTGTTGTCACCTCCTTGGACATACCACCTTGGATGATCCTTGGACATACCACCTTGGATGATCCCATAATGCACCATTACATCAATAATAGAAACCTCGAGTTACATTCGAGGGGAGTAAGGTGAGAAGAGAATGTACAATGAGAGTAACAAGAGAAGGCACGACTCGCAGGCCGTATTTACAAGTACAACCAATCAAGGGCTATAACCATGCACCATGCTTCAAACACCAATCAGCATATCATGTCAAATCTCATTCAACAAAGATGCATGCCAATTTTCGCGTGTTGATTAACCAGTTTTTATTTATGTGGCGCTTCGCATACGGCGGTCCCGCTGGCCGGTCAGCGGGCGGTGGTTCCGCTGACCGGTCAGCGGACGGGGTCAAGGGGAGCCGCCCTTGCGGGGGGCGTGGGGGGCAGCGCCCCCCGGCGCAAAAAATTGTCTTACAATTGCTTAGCCCGAAATCTTCTATTTCGAGCAAGTAGGCACCCGAGACTCCTCCATTCGAGCCACCAAAAATACCTTACTTTCGGTGCCTGAACAGGCCGAATCCGAACAAAGCTAGGGTTTTTGCAACTATTGCAAGAATCCTAATCCATATAGGTATCTCATACCATTCAATTTCGGGTTAATCTCATTAACCAATTAGTGTCGTTTCTTCATATATGTCATATGTTCATTACGAGTTCCGGTTTCATGCATCATGAATCAATCTAATTAATCATGGCCGAAAAGCAACCGAACACATAACATCATGCGATTCAACACTCAATCCCGATTTAGGGTTTCACCAGTAGCTCTGATACCACTGTTGGGTTTCGGGAGCCAAACAGCGCAGCGGAATTTAACCGAAACCCTCCAGGATCCAAGTGAAACGGGGTAAACCGGGTGTTCAAAAATTTTCATACCTAATTTTCGGTTGAGATCTCTCACTCAACTGTAGAGTCGAATCACAAAACCTGAACAGTTGACGTGTTCAGGCTCTCTATGGTATCCACACGAGCCTCTCGGGATCACCACGCTTCCACCACGTCCCGGCAGATGCGTTTCTCTTGCGCTCGCAGTGCTAGCTTGCGTCCTCCAAGGAATTGCAAGAGAAGAGTGCGGCTGTCCTTTTTGGGAGGCTAGGGCAAGGAGACCTGCGAATTTCTCACTAAAAGTTGTATTTATAGTGAGAACTCAACTTCCAGGCCTAATGGGTTTCAAAGCCCTAATCCAATTAGGATTTAATTTCAGGCTTAATAATGGCTCAACTCTTGGGCCCATTATTAATACGAAATTAAAGTGAAACCATAACCCAAATAATTAGCCCATGCACTCTAATGATCCAAATAGCTCTATGTGTGCGACCCAATAGGCTCTTACCACGTTGGCAATGATCATAAATCACATTTATGATCATAAGCAATGAGCGGTGTCTAGCAACACATCATTGCTACCCAAGTGACAAGATTGTTGATGATTCGACTAAACCTTTATGATCATCACCGATATATGCCATTGTCCCTTTGTCCAAGATATCAAGACTAAGCACGAGACATGGAATGTGTCACTCTCGTATAGCCCAATCTTTGGTTTCTTGATTACCGAGTAGACCAACTTAAACTGATGACATTGATATCGTATATCAACTCATCCGAGCATGGCCATGCATTTTTCTAAGTCTTACTCTATCAAGGGGCCCGAAGATATCACTCCCGTTACATAGGAGGGACAAATCCCATCTTGATCATACAAATCCCTCCGCATGATATGTGACATACCCAATGACCTCCTTCAAGTTCACTCAGTTACGAGCAACAAAGGAAAGTATCAAAGTATGTGACTCACATGTAGGGAACCTTGATGATCTTAGGTCAAAGGATTATATATACCATGATCACTATGAGAATCACTTATGACACTCATATAACGATCCATGTAGTGTTCTCATGGTGGGTCGGTCCAATACACAAGTTGTCCAACTTGTACCCATATGTAGACTACATATCTCATATTAGTCTCCACATATGCTAGTCGTTATGTATTATTGCAACCCGCTCCACAATAATACAAGACTAGGGATGTTTAAGAATATCATTATTCTAGGGTTACAATTATGTTTGTTAAGTTACGCAGAAACAAAACAACAAACATAATTGTTGGATTAATGCCTTAATAAAATATCATGACTTAATGTGCAAAATTATAATCATCTCATGATTGGCTTTTGGGTACAACACTAACAGATTCTACAGAAGATAGGGCCTGGGGCATACAAGCTTCAACTGCCTGAGAGTTGCAAACTTCATCCTGTTTTTCATGTGTCTCTACTTAGGAAATTTGTGGGCAACGTACCTCTTTACTCCACATTACCCCCTGTTGATGAGGCTGGATAGATAGCTCTAGAACCTGAAGCTATTTTGGATAGAAGAATTAAAAGAAAGGGAAATCGTGCTGTAGCTGAAATCCCGGTTAAATGGACAAATCGCTCTGAAGATGATGCCACTTGGGAAGACTACGAGGAACTTGTACAAAGGTTCCCAGATTTTAATACTTGAGGGCAAGGATTTCTTTGAGGCAGGGACCAATGATGCAGCGTGAAAATCTGACTTATAACTCGAGCCAAAACACAGCATTTGGTTTAAGGAACGAATCAAGTAGCAGAAACACGCGCGAACGGTCACCAACCAATTTATCTTTTGTCGTTTAATGCTGAGCTCTAGGAGCTCATGCGTTTCCATGGTTATTTCATTTTTCATTTTTGTTGTTTAGCCTGCTAGGTTTGTTAGAGGATGAACGGCTGTGATGATGAATATAGCCTATAAGAAGATCCTAGAATGATGTAAATGACAGCTTTTGATGAATGAAAATTATCCTCTCGTCTCTCCTCATTCTTTTCTTCTTCTCTCGGATCTCAAAAGTTTTTCTTTTCTCCCCCTCATCAAGTTTCGCTAGCTGGTGATTCTATTGTTTTGGAGGCATGCAACATAAATCCAAATTACTCCAATGCCATTAACAATAAGATCGCCGAAAATCACATGCAAACCAAGGGTATGAGGCAGCGCCTGTAATAAAGAAGAACCCGGAAATTTCCCAAGAGAGGAAAAGAAAACAAACTCGTGTGAGACGAACCCTCGGTTTCTTGGAGTGAGTAACAGGTGCCACGGGCTTTACCTCGACTCCTGAAACAGCAAGGAAACGCGAAAGCAGTTAGAGATTCTGTGAGGGATGAATTTTTCTGGGCAGCCAAAAGAGGACGAAGAGAGAGAAGTAACCCGAAAAGTCATGGCTGGAAGTGGAAACGCAAATGCCGCCGCGCCGAGTGGCTTGTGCTTCTGAAACACTAAATTACTCGACTTCACACGCCTAATGAAAAGGCCGAAGCCGGAAGGGGAAGGCGGAAGGTCACTCAAATGCGCGGGATTAAGAATTTCCGAGGGAAATTTTTGCCATTTTAGTTTGACTTCATTACAGGAAAAGGACTTCGTGCGATTGACCCTCTATTCACACAAGCGGCCTTTCCTTTCCTGTCCTTTATCCATTGTTTCCTTCAAAAAAATTATTTAAGAGTTGTTTTGTTTTCAGTTAGTTTGTTTTAACTTAAGTTAAGTAATTTCAAAATGACTTATTTTTATTAGTATATTTTTTTATTCACAATTAATTTTAATTAAAATTCAATATTATGCAGCTATAATAATCTATTGAAAATACAATTCTTGTAATCCTACAAAATTTTTATGAATTTTTCTAGTTTCAGGCATTAAAAAAAAAAAATTCATAAAAATTTAATACATCATGAAAATTTACTTTCAAATGAATTATTGCATCTACTTAATATTGACTTTCAAATGAAATTAATTTTAGGAAAAAAAATATAAAAGTAAAAATAAGTCAGTTGACTTAAGTTAAAATGAATTAGCCCAATGTTAAGGGTCAATTTTTGTTGCTAATTAATTATTTAAAATTCTAAAATTTTTTTTAAAAAAAAAAACTTCAAAAAAATTTCGAAGGCAATTATTTTCCTTCAAAGTCATCATGTAGGAGAGGAGAATACAATAAATGGTGTAAGAAATTTTAAAAATGAAGTTATATAGTGTAAATTATTGGCATTAATATGTTGTGGACCGTGTTGCCCTAGCCTACATTTCATAAAGTGGGAGTAGAACACTCAAGTTTGTCAAAGTTGTAAAAACCTAGAGAGTGGTGTGGCTTGGGAGCGTTACATGTATAGTGTGGAAAAATTCATTATTGTAACATTTTTTATATTCTATTTTTTTTTTCTAGATTTGAGCTGATATGGTTTTGTTGATCAGCATGTGAGAGAGCTAAGGATAGAAAAGCTATTCCAGATCAAAAGTAGAGTTTGTTCATATAAGATTATTTGTGCTCCATTGTGTTTATAGATTTGTGCTGATTTAGAATCATGAATAGTAGTTTTCTTCTCATCTAAAGATGTGATTTGAAGTTTTTAAGAGAATCTATGGCAATAGGTTTGACGTGGAACTGTCTTTGGTGATTTTTTGGAGGACATGATTTGAAGTTTTTAAGAGGATCTGTGTAGTCAGTAAAAGGCTGCCTAAATCGAAGAATTAAAATTTTGGGGATTGAATCGTGTATATACCACAATAAACATGGATATTGAATTTCTTTTGCTTAACTGCGAACATGTCATCTACGTTGTGCTCTTGTGACTAATTAGACATGAAGTTTTGGTTTTCATCATTTAAAGGAATGATTACTACAAATTGAGCATAAAATTAACCAAATGAACAATTGGAAAACTTTATTTGTTATATTGTATCTAGTTTTATTCTTTTTTTTTTAATGTATCTACCTTTCTTCTTAGTTTTATTTCTTTTTTTGATTTTATATTATTCTTGTTTATTAATTTATCTACTTTTTTCCTTATTTTTTAAAAATTTTCAACTAATAAAAGAATAAAGATCTAATTGAGTCAAAATAATAAATAATTACTAGTGGAAGAATAGCTTGTTCTTCTAAAAGAAGCAAAAGGACACACACAAAAGAATGATTAATGTCTCTATAAAACTAACAACTATTCATAAGAAAACAAAAACGCAATGATGAAAAAAAAAGAGTTTATCCAGAAAAGAAACAAAAAACTTATAAAATGAACAAAAAATTGAGCCAAAATAAGAAAAGGCTACTAATAAAAAAAAGCTATTTTATTATAATAAATAGCTAATACTGAAAAAATAAATAATTATAGATACAAGAACAAATAACTAGTTTATCTAAAATAACAAGTGGAAACCAACAGTAACTACTGATAAAAAATAAACAACTAATTTATTTTAAAAAACAAGTGAAAACTGATAAAAGAGTAAAAACTTGATTATAAAGAACAAACAAATAAAAGAACAAATAGTTGTTTTAAAAGAACAAACAGTAATTGATAAAATAAAAAACATGGTAAAATAATGAATAAGCACCAATAAAAGTATAAATAGTATTCATAAAAGAGCAAATCCAATAAAAGAGTAAATAAGAAGTCATAAACGAATAAACAATATTCATAAAAGAGCAAACTTGATAAAAAAAGTAAATATGAACCAATAAAAGAATAAAAAATATTTATAAAAGAGTAAATCTAATAAAAGACTAAATAAGAACTGATAAAATAACAAAAAGTATTCATGGAAAAATGGACATGATTAAAGAACAAATAAGAAATGGATAAGATATAGTCAGTTATAAAGCTTTGCACGTTTTGCCAGCTTAATCCTAAAACTCATCAACTTACCAAAGTAGTCTTAAAACTATTAAATCGTTAGCTCTATTAGTCCTAATTTGGATATCTTGTTAGGTGATAAATGGAAAAGTTGAGGTGGCACATAACAGATGTTAAAATGCTAAATTGTTGACTTTTTAATCTAATGGGTAATTTTAGGGATTCAATTGCTCAAAACAAAACATTAGAGTGACTAAAACATTATTTCCCCACTTTTTTGTTATCTTCCTTGGCCATGTTGGAGGTGTTTGCAGCGCTGATAGCCATGGAAGAGATGAGCTCCAATAGTGTTTGGAAGAGCATGTCAATCACTTCTGCCAAAAAACTCACTTAGTAGTCTGTTTACAATAGAATTGGGGACTTGTTTACAACTGATAGCCAAAGGGCTATCACCCATTGGGCCTTCGGGAAAATGAGGGTTTGACCATCACCCTTGGATAGTAGGCCTACCACTCTCAGGTAACAAGCTTACCACCCTGGAAAGATAGAAAAGTTGTCCAAACTTGGTTAGACCCCCGAAACAAACTAAAGGGACCTCGGAGGAAAATGACAAACACATAGTCCCCCAAGACCACTGACAGAGGCCACCCACATGCCCCCTAATTTGCTGTCTGAGCATAACAGCCATTGGCCTTAGTCCAGATGGAGACACCTCTCCTAATGTATAGACCGATGGTCTACCAAATCAAGCCGTCCACGTGTCTGAATCCCCATTTGGTCGGGTGAAACGACTCTCTCCCCAACCACCCTATATATACCAAGAGGAAGCTTAGGTAACACATCTGATCACACACTCTTTTACCTATCACTTTCATGCATCTTCCTTATGCACGTATTAACTTCTGCATCAGAGGTCCCTTCCTCAGTATTACTCCGAGGAGCCCCCTGACCCTTGTTTTACACTATTGCAGATATTATCCCAGGCAAGCCTCTTTGGAGCCCAACATGTCTTACAAAGAGGTTGTCCTGCAGCATCACTTGGCACCGTTTGTATAAACTCAATGCCAGATTGTTGTTGTAGAAACTCGGTGTTCTAAGGACAATAAGGTTCTGTTAGTATTGTGCCCAAAAGCCAATCATAAGATGGTTGTGGTTTGCACATTGAGCCATGATATTTTTTTGAGGCATTAATCCAGTAATTGTGTTTGTTGTATTGTTTCTGTGTGACATAATCAAACATAATTATAACCTTAGAATAATAGTATTCTTAAACATCCTTGGTCTAGTATTATTATGGAGTGGGTTGCAATAATACATAAAGACTAGCATATGTGGAGACTAAAATGAGATATGGAGTCTACATATGGGTATAATTGGAGAACTTGTGTATTGGACTGACCCACCATGAGAACATACATGGATCATTAGATGAGTTTCATAAGTGATTCTCAGAGTGATCATGGTATATGTAGTCCTTTGACCAAAGGTCATCAAGGTTCCCTACATGTGAGTCATATACTTTGACAGTTTCTCTTGTCGCTCATAACTAATTGAACAAGAAGGTGGTCATTGGGTATGTGACATATCATGTGGAGGGTTTTGTATGATTAAGATAGGATTTGTCCCTCTTATGTAACAAGAATGATATATTTGGGCCCCTTGATAGAGTGAGACTAAGAAAATGCATGACCATTCTTAGATGAGTTGATATACAATATCGATGTCATTAGTTTAAGTTAGTCTACTTGGTAATCAATAAACCATAGATTGCGCTATACGAGAGTGACACACTACTTGTCTTGTGCTTGGTCTTGATATTTTGGAAAAAGGGACAATGGCATATATAGATAATAATCATAGAGGTTTAGTCAAATCACTGACTATCTTGTCACTTAGGTAGCAATGATGTGTTGCTAGACACCGCTCATTGTTTATGATAATAAATGTGATTTATGATCATTGCCAACGTGGTAAGACCCTATTAGGTCGCACACATAGAGCCAATTGGATTATTTGAGTGCATAGGTCAAATTATTTCGGTTTTGGTTTCATAATAATTTTGGAATAATAATTGGCCCAAAAGTTGAGCCATTAATGAAGCTCGAAATTAAACCTAATTAGATTAGGGTTTTGAAACCCATTAGGCTTGGGAGTTGAGTTTCACTATATATATATCATATAGCGAAAATTTCATAACCCTTTCCCGAACCTCCTTAAGGACGAAATCAGAAGAGTTCTAAAAGTTTCAGCCACACTCTTCACTTGGCATTTCTTGGAGGGCGCAATCTAGCACTGTGGGCACAAGAGGAATGGATCTACCGGGATGTGGTAGAGGCATGGTGATCCCGAGAGGGTCAAGTGGAGACCATAGAGAGCTTGAACATGTCAAATATTCAAGTTTTGTGGATTGACTCAACAGTTGGGTGGAAGATTTCAATCAACTAGGTATAAAATTTTTTAACACCTGACTTACCCTATTTCACCTGGATCCTAGAGGTTTTTGGATATCTTCCACTGTACATGTTTGGCTCCTAAAACCCTACAAGTTCCTAAATCCCAGTCCACATTGGAGCCTCAACCAACAATAGATCCACCTCTGGAGCCCTTTTTGCCTGAGGACGAGCATCCTCTTATAGTCATAACGGGTTTCTTGCAACTTCTAGCATTCCATTGTGGCTGAAATGTCTCACCAGCTTGACCAGCGATGGTCACAGGCTCATTCACATGGGAGGACAACTTCCCCTAAAGCACACACAGAGCGAGGTCACAAATCACCTCGCTAGAGTTCAGTTACTAAAAGCCTTAATGAGGTGTCCTTAATTGAGAAGCTGCCGTCTGGAGGGCACAAAACGGTGAGGTAAAGGTCAAGAGAACATTGACCTTCATGGCATTGAAGCCCCTCTCCCCAGGGAAAACTCCTTTCCCTTGTCGTCAAACTTATTCACCCATAGGGAGGCATCACCCCCTTTTACCACATTATTCCTGGCAATAAAAAGAAGGCAATTTACCACCCTAATGGAAAAAATATTAGATAGGCTGGATAAGGTTGATAAGCAAGTCTCTTGAAAGCCTGTTTTGTCAAGGTTGTCTGAAACTTTCACTAGAGATGAGTCTTCATTCATTTGTGCCATGGCAGAAACACCCGTGCCCAACGATTTTTGGGTATCTCGTCTTAAAAGTTACAGTGGACAAAGTGACCCCTAGGGTCATCTAACCAAATACAGAAGGAGCATTGTGCTACATGGAGCTGATGATGCCATACTCGGCAAATGCTTTGAAGTAACCCTATTTAGGATTGTTACATCATGGTATAACTCTTTGGTACCTGGGACAATTATTGGATTCTGAGAGCTATCCACGGCATTCACTCGGCAATTTATTGGAAGTAGGCTAATGGTGAAGATGCTCATTTAGATGTTCGATATTGCTTAGAAGAATGGGGAAACCATTCACAACTATGTCAAAAGATTTAATCACAAGGCCCTTAGTGTCCCTAACTTTTTCCTAGAAATTTGGATCTTGGCAATGGTCTAAGGGCTCAAAAGGGACTTTCAAGTCTTCTACGAATTTTCAAAAGAACCCTAGAAAAGCTTGGGAAATTCTACTGAAGGGCCGAACAGCATATGATGGGCGAAGAGCTGAGAATGGGAGCACCGAAGGTGGATCATTAATCTCCCGAAGGGCAAAATTCACATCCTTAGTACCAAAGTGAATGAGGAAGAAGGCTTGGAAAAACCCGAGGTAAGAGACCACTGGCATTCAATCCCTTGAACACAACAAGAGATAACATCTTGATGACCTTGGAAAGGTAGTGGGCATGGATCCTAAGTGTTTCCCTTACTAAGTTTCTCAACGAAACTTACTCCCCTCAATCCTGTCATTTCAGGTCCAGCAGAAAGATCTCATTCAAACTAACATTTGTGGTTTGATTTTTGATCTGAAATTTTAGGTTCATGAACCCCCATATGTCTAGTTGTGATCTGGAAATTTTGGTGATTTTAGAAGGACATTTGGTATTTTTAATCGTGGTACTTATTGTGTTATGCAGTAGCTGTCCAGCATACTGTTTCTGGAGTCCATTATATCTCAGGAACTCCTGCAACTTAGGGTGTGTATTTATCTGATTTAAGACTATAATATAGTGCATGTATGCATGTACATGTAGTGTATGTAAAATGAGACAAGTATGTGAACATTTGAGCAATGTTTTTGCTATGTATGTGATGTGGTGCAAAGGTGCCGAAGTGTGAATGATAGGCTGCTTAGTTGTAAATTCTGTTTTAACCACATATCATTGTTAAATGCAAGGGAATGTATTTTCTATGTGTAATGGACATATATGGAATAACTTTGGAGGGTTTTTCCCTTGTGAATGAAGTGTTTGCACACTTATGAAATTTTGTATGGGCAAAATGGTCATAAAGTGACCAGAATTTTGACACTGTACTTAAAAGTTCTATATCTCCCTGTGTAGAATGAATCTTGGTATAAAATTTTGCTGAAACCTAGAGAACATCTAGAGGTTGAACTGGGATTTGGGTTTTCTGAATTTGGAGCCCTATAACCAAAGATATGACATTGCAAATTTGGCTAAGTTACTGTTTATTTGGTTAGAATTTTGTAACCAACTAAAAAAATCAATAACCTGGTCCATAGGTGGGCTATTGATGTAAAAAAAAATTCCTTTGTTTGATCTAAGTCTCAACTTGATAATTGAGCAAAGAAAATAGGAGGGTACATGGCTAGAATGATACAGTTTATTAGTGGAAGCTACAGGTGCAGTGGCTGGTTGCTAGAACTTAACAAGATTGCCTAATGTGTGGTAGCCAAGATTAAGACTTGTGCTAGTGTTTTCCTTCTTTGCTGCTATGGTGTGCATGAAATGTGAATAGTTATGTGATGGTTGGACCAATATGCATGTGTTTACATAATGCCCAAGAGGGCCACTTGGGTATGCACACTAGGGGTAGTGTTATGATGGCCTACAGAACATTACCAATCCTGGGAGTCTAAATGCACAATTTTGGCACCATAATTGGACTACCCCGGAGTGGGTAACAAAATTTGGTATCAGAGCATGGTTTGTACATGTACATAGCATATAGTTTCATTGCATGGATCTACATACATAAACTCAGTTTGGTTAGCTGCTAGTGTCAAGTACCATTGAAATACCTATGGTCTTTATATGTGCTCTATGATGAATGATCAAAGCAGGAAGTAAACATGGTTGCCACAAGGAGAGGGAAACCACCCGAAGGCCTCCTACTAATTCTGGGCAACAAAGAAATGGGCAGAATAGAGGGAATCAGGGGCAACATGGGGTACCAAACCTTGAAGTGCCTATGGTTTGGTTAGAGCTTTAGAGGAACTTAGCTCTAATCAATGAGAACTTAGTAAGGCTCATTTAAGCACAACAATAGGGAGTCCAAGTAGCCCTAGTAGAACCAGTTCAGGATGCACAACAATAACTAGAAAAGGATACTAGAAACACATCTGAATATGTTCCTTTTGGAAGCATAGAACATACAAATGATGAAACTGTTGAGGAGGAAGATGAAGATAGGAGAAATCCAAGAGGAAGAAGGCTAAGGTCTGAGATTGGTTAGGTTTCCAGGACCAATCCCTCCATCTATGGCCATTCCTCCACTAGGAATGAGATTGAGGAAGGCCATGAGAGAAGATCCAGGAGAAGACAGAGAGATCATAGACAGTATCACCATACAGAGGGCTCTCACAGATCCAAGAGACATATGGAAGTTCATGTACCTGAAATTTCAGATCAAAACACAAACCACAAATGTCAATTTGAATGAGATCTTTCTGCTGGACCTGAAATGACAGAATTGAAGGGAGTAAGTTTCATTGAGAAACTTAGTAAGGGTAACACTTGGATTCAATAGACAATGTGACCATCATTAAAACCTGCATCCAAAGACACTAAAACACAAAAAACACAACGCATATATACAAGATATAGCAACCAAATGCAGCAGTCATTCACAACAACAAACACATGAAATGCGGCAGTAACAGTAACCATAGATTAGTCTATAAAACATATAATAAACATAGCCAAATCACTATGGCAGCCTTCCTCAAGCTAATGTTTGGTCTCAGGAAGATTTTAAGACTAATTAGTACTAACTTTGGGCTCTAAACACCCTCATTTCACTGCCATCTTTGTGCATTCCACACTAGGTCACAAAACCTTCAATAAGTGCACTCCCCTCGCTAAGCTTGGTTCATCAAGCTCATGGATCTCTTCCAAGTTTAGCCCTAGCTCTATGGTTACTTGAAAATATAGAAAACAACCCATGAGAGCAAGAGAACCCTTACCAAAGTGGGTAGGCCAAAATTCAGGCTTGATCCTTGAAATATTCAAGCAATAGCTCTAGTTTGCTTCCAATTGCTTCCTTTTGCATTCAATTTTAATCAATTGCAAGTTTGAAGGTGTTGTGGCTATGGAGGAAGTGTGGCTGTGTTCTTGGACTAGAGGGCGACAAAAATGGGAGACAAATAAGTGAATTGGCCACTTAAATTGCCTTAAATGATTTTAAGGGCACAAAACACACTTAAACAAGCTTAACCTTTCTTTATGTTTTTTTTTTCACTAATTATGATCTCTTTGTCTTAAAATCAATGGTACACATGTGCCCAACATTTTTGACTATTTATCAAGCCTTGGTTGCCTCCCTCATGGTGGGATAACCCCACAATTGCACCTTTTGACTTAAGTCAAAGGCTTGAACACCTTAAGGTTTACACTAAGACATTTTGGTCCTTAATACCTTTAGTATTTCCTTTGTCCAAAATTGTCTTCCATGAGCAATTTGGTCCTCCAATAGCACTTTTATACCATTCATATCCTTCCCATAACTCTCCAAAGCTCTTTCTTGAGAGTTTTACAATTGAGTACCCGAATTTTTGAAACCTTACAAAAAAGTACATAGGTTGCTTGACAAACAAGCAACCCTTAAGGCTTTTCTTGGGGGCCAAGTTACCAACTTGGAAGACTTTTAAGGAGGTGTTCATTATACCTTTTACCCCTCACACTACAATCATTATGAAGAGAATTACACAATATAATGGCTTTTTTACCATTATGCCACACTTGTAATTCTCCCATTTTTGTGTGGTGGTAACGATCGTCCCCCTTTAAAAATTTTGGTCCTCCAAAATAGCCTTTAGCTTCAGGTATCCTTCAGGATGCTTTCCATAAGGTCTTTTTCAGTTTCCCAGGTTGCTTCTCTTTCAGAGTGGTGTCACCACTTAACTTTAACCATAGGAATAAGTTTGTTTCTTAACCTTCTGGTATCCTTGGCTAAGATAGCTGTAGGTTTCTCTTCATATGTCAAGTTAGGTTCTAACTGTATGTCTTCCACTACAAAAACATGCTTTGTGTCCAACAGATACTTCTTAAGCATACTGATGTGAAAAACATTATGAACACTTGACATGTTTGGTAGTAGAGCTAACCTATATGCTACCTTGCCAAATCTGTCCAAGATCTCATAAGGACCTATATATCTTGGAGCTAACTTGGTTCTTCTACCAAATCTAACAGTGCTTTTGGTTGGTGCAACTTTCAGCCAAACATTGTCACCAACCTCAAATTCCAAGTCTCGTTTTTTTTTGTTCACATAGGATGTGGCCCTTTCATTGGCTGCCTTTAATCTTTCTTGAATTTTCTTGATTTTGGTAGTTGTCTCTTCAATAATTTCAGGACCCAACTCTAGCCTGTCTGAGGCTTTCACCCAATAGTGGGGTGTCATCCACCTTCTTCCATATAATGCTTGATAAGGTGCCATGCCAATGGTGCTTTGGTAACTATTGTTATATGAGAATTCAAGCAATGGCAAGTGTTGGTCCCATTCACCTTTAAAATCCAACACACAGCTCATGAGCATGTCTTCCAATATCTGTATCACCCTTTCAGTTTGCCCATCAGTCTAAGGGTGGTAGGCAGTACTCAGCTGGATTTTGGCTCCTAGTGCTTTGTGAAAAGCACTCCAAAACTGAGCACTCCAAAACTGAGCTATAAATCTTGGATCTCTATTAGATACAATGGAATCTAGCACTCCATGTAATCTCATTATCTCCTGGATATACTTTTGAGCTAACTTCTCCAAGGAGTCTGTGAGTTTCATAGGTAAAAAGTGGGCACATTTGGTTAGCCTGTCCACAATGACCCAAATTGTATCATGCCTTAATCTAGTCATAGGCAACCTAGTAAAAAAATCCATGGTTATGTTACCCCACCTCCTCACTTGTCTAGGTAGAGTTTGTAGGGTACCAGCTGGCTTCTGGTGCTCTACATTTACCCTCTGGCATATGGCACATTTAGAGACATAAGTAGCTATGTATTTCTTCATATTTGGCCACCAGAAGTGGGTCTTCAAGTCTTTTTACATTTTCTCACTTCTTGGATGGATGTTCAACTTGCTTATGTGAGCCTCTTCAAGTATTTCATCCCTGAGCTTTGCTTATTTAGGCATATAGATTCGGTCTTTGAAATACAGTAATCCTTGCTTGTAGGCAAAGGATTGACACAAGGAACCTTTTTCCTTTCCTAAAGTCTTTTCCAGTCTTTGGTCTTTCCCACTATTGCACTGCCTTGACCTTTTCAGGGTCTGCATTAAGGCCTTGAGCATCTATGATGTGTCCTAGGAAAGACACTTCCCTTATCCAGAATTCAAACTTGGATAACTTGGCATAAAGCTGATGTTCCAATAGAGTCTTTAGGATAATCTTTAGAAGATGTTCATGTTCATTTTCATCCTTGGAATACACTAGGATGTCATCAATGAACACAACCATAAATTTGTCCAGATGTGGTCTTAACACCCTATTCATCAGGTCCATGAAAGCAGCTGGGGCATTAGTCAAACCAAATGGCATGACTATGTACTCATAATGCCGATATCTAGTCCTAAATGCAGTCTTAGGAATGTCCTCTTCTTTTACTCTCAACTGGAAGTATCCAGATCTCAAATATATCTTGGAGAAGATCTTAGCTCCCTTGAGTTGATCAAAAAAATCCTCAATCCTAGGGAGTGGATATTTGTTCTTAAAAGTCACTGCATTAAGCTTCCTGTAGTCAATGCATAGTTTCAAAGATCCATCCTTCTTTTTTCACAAAGAGAACAGGAGCTCCCCATGGTGAAACACTTACCCTTATGAACCTTTTTCAAGAAGTTCATCAAGTTGTTTC
This sequence comes from Aquilaria sinensis, assembly GCA_005392925.1. Classification (NCBI taxonomy): domain Eukaryota; kingdom Viridiplantae; phylum Streptophyta; class Magnoliopsida; order Malvales; family Thymelaeaceae; genus Aquilaria; species Aquilaria sinensis. The sequence goes on along the minus strand of SMDT01003324.1, from coordinate 110,481 downwards.
TTGAGCTCATTCATTTCTGTGATTGGCATTCTGTATGGAGGTCTGGATATTGGACTAGCTCATAGTTACAACTTGATCTTGAACTCAATTTCCCTTAGTGGAGGAATACCTAGTAGGTCTTTAGGAAAGATTTATGGAAAGTCTCTCACTATAGGTATTCTATCCACTTCCTCATCACAGTGTAATTCATAGGTATTCTATCCACTTCCTCATCACAGTGTAATTCATTCAATGCATAACAGTAATCATGCTTAGAAATCACAAGTATCTCATCTAGTACATCTAGCTCCAAGCCATGCATTTTATACACTAATTCCTTAGAATTCACTAATGCATGCACTTTACCATCAGGCAATGTGATTTCCTTCTTAGCACAGTTAGTTCTTATGTTATGCATAGCAAGCCAATTCATACCCAGCACTAAATAATACTTAGGAATGTCCAACACTAGCTGATTAGTCATAACCTTAGTTTTTCTTACTACTAGCTCATAATCCTTAGCTAGGTCATTAGTGAAAACACATTGACTACCTGTTGTTTTCATTAAGGATATCCTAGGCATGATTTCAGTAGGCAATTTCATGGCATCCACAAAGTTCCTAGCCACTATGGACACAGATGCACCAGTATCAAATAGAACACTAACAGGCATAACATGAAGGTAAATGTTACCTCTTAGTGCTCCTCCCTGCTCTGATGTCTCTGGCCTCTCCACTTTTAAGACTCTGCTAGCTCTTTGCACTGGGGGTCGAGGCACTGGAGGAAGTAGCTTTTACTGTCCCTCCCTAGGTGCTTCCCCTTTAGGTTCTGCCCCAATAGGCCTTACCAGACCTTGGTTTTCTGGACTTCTTTGAGCTTGTGGGCAGTCTTTGATCCAATGATCCATGGATCCACATCTTAGACACGCTTGGTTGTCAAAATAGCAAGGTTTCTTACCATGAAACTTCTTGCATTTAGGGCACCTTAGGCCAGGGAACTTCCCCTTAACCTTGCCCTCACCACCAAGATGAGAATTCTTGGCAATTCCCTTGCCATATGGTGGCTTCTTCTGCTTGCCTCCTCCCTGACTACTTTCCCCTGGTCAACTGGGAAAGTACTTAGTTTCATACTCCTCTTGCTTTACTAATAGAGCTCTCTATACTGCTTCATAGTATGTGATTGCTCCAAAAGGTCTTACAGCCTTTTTGATATTTGACCTTAGGCCTTTGGCAAATCTTTTGGCCTTCAACTCCTCCAGTCCGTGATACTGAGGAGCATACCTCACCAACTGATTGAATTTGTGCTCATACTTTAGAACACTGAGGTTGTCCTGCCTTAGAGTATCAAATTTAGCTTGCTTCATATCCTTGATGGCATCACTGATGTACTATTCCTGAAACAGCTGTGTGAACCCTAGCCAGCTCATCTTAATATCACTTCCTGGCATTCTGACCTTTTGGAAAGTATACCTATCTCTCATGTTTCTCTACCATATCTCTGCACTGCCTACCAAGTTGTAAGTAGCCAGTGACACCTTCTTGGTAGAGTTGACTGGCATCCTTTTAAACATCTTTTCTATGAAGATTAACCACTCTTCAGCTCTCTCTGGCCCAGCTTTTCCATCAAACTGTGGAGGTCTTAGGCCATAGAACCTCTCTAGTAGTCTAACTTCATCTAGGCCTTCTAAATCCTCTGATCTATGTCACTTGGATCTGTGAGAGCCCTCTATATGGTTATGCTTTCTATGATCTCTCTACTTGCTCCTGGATCTTCTCTCATGGCCTCCCTCAATCTCATTCCTAGTGGAGGAATGGTCATAGACTGAGGGATTGGTCCTAGAGACCTGACCAATCTCAGACCTTAGTCTTTTTCCTCTAGGATTTCTCTTATCCTCATCTTCCTCCTAAACAGTTTCATCATTTGTATCTTCTATGCTTCTAAAAGGAACATATTCAGATGTGTTCCTAGTATCCTCTTCTGGTTGTTACGGTGCATCTTGAACTGGTTCTATTGGAGCTACTTGGACTCCTTGCTATTGTGCTTGAATTAGCCTTATTAATTTTTCATTGATTAGAGCTAAGTTCCTATAAAGCTCTAACCAAACCTAAGGCACTTTAGGGTTTTGGTACACCCAGTTGCCCTTGATTCCCTCTATTCTTTCCATTTCTTTATTGCCCAGAATTAGTAGGAGGCCTTTGGGGTGGTTCCCTTCTCCTTGTGGCAACCATGTTTACTTCTTGCATTGATGTTTCATCATAGAGCACATACAAATATCACAGGTATTTTAATGGTACTTGACACTAGCAACTGACCAAACTGAGTTCGTGATGTAGATACATGTAATGCAACTATATGCTATGTACATGTACAAACCATGCTCTGATACTAACTTCTGTTACCCACTCCGGGGTAGTCCAATTACGGTGCCAAAATTGTGCATTTAGACTCCCAAGATTGATAATGTTCTATTGGCCATCATAACACTACCCTTAGTGTGCATTCCCAAGGGGCCCTCTTGGGCACTATGTAAACACATGCATAGTGGTCCAACCATCACACACATATTCACATTTCATGCACACTATGGCAACAAAGAAGAAAAACACTATTACAAGTCTTAATCTTGGCTACTACACATTAGGCAATCTTGTTAAGTTCTAGTGACCAGCCACTGCACCTGTAACTTCCTTTAATAAACTGTATCATTCTAGCATTGTGCCCCACTATTTTCTTTGCTCCATTATAAACTAGAGACTTAGAGAAAACGAAATAATTTTCTTTTACATCAATAGCCCACCTATGGACCAAGTTATGGATTTTTGAAGTTGGTTACAAAATTCTGACCAAATGAAAAGTAACTTAGGCAACTTTGCAACATTCGATCTTTAGCTACAGGGCTCTAAATTCAGAAATTCTAAATCCCAGTTTAGCCTCTAGATATTATCTACATGTGGTCAAAATATCATATGGAGATTCCTTCTACATAGGGAGATATAGAACTTTAAGTGCAGTGTGAAAATTTGGCCACTTTATGACCATTTTGCCCATACAAAATTTCATAAGTGTGCAGACACTTCATTCACAAGGGGAAAGACCTCCAAGGCTACCCCATATATGTCTATTACATGTATGAAATACATTCCCTTGCATCTAGCAACTTTATGTGGACAAAACATAATTTACAACTAAGCAGCCCATCATTCACACTTAGGCAGGTTTGCATCACATCACTTGCATAGTCAAAACATTACTCAAATGTTCACATACTTGTCTCATTTTACATACACTACACGTACATGAATACATGCACTAAAAAATGGTCTTAACTCAGCTAACTATGTATGCTAGGGTACAGGAGTGCCTGAGACACAATAGACTCCAGAACAGCATGCTGGACAGCTGTTGCACAACATAATAAGTACCACCATTAAAAATACCAAATATGCTCCTAAAATCACCAAACTTTCTAGATCAAAACTAGACATATGAAAGTTCATGTACCTAAAATTTTAGATCAAAAATCAAACCAAAAATGTCATTTTGAATGAGATTTTTTTGCTAGACTTGAAATGACAGAATTAAGGGGTGTAAGTTTCATTAAGAAACTTAGTAAGGGTAACACTTAGATTGAATACGAAATGTGAAAATCATTAAAACCTGCATCCAAAGACACTAAAACACAAAAAACTCAATGCGCATATACAAGATATAGCAACCAAATGTGGCAGCCATTCACAACAACAAACACATGAAATGCCGTAGTAACAATAAGCATAGACTAGTCCATAAAACACATAATAAACATAACCAAATCACTATGGCAGCCCTCCTTAAGCTAACGCTTGATCTTAGGAGGATTTTAACACTAGTTAGTACTAACTCTGGGCTCGAGAAACCTTCATTTCACTGCCATCTTTATGCACTCCACACTAGGTCACAAAACCTTCAATAAGTGCACTCCCCTCACTAAGCTTGGTTCATTAAGTTCATGGCTCTATTCCACGCTTAGCCCTAGCACCATGGTTGCTTGAAAATACAGAAAACAACCCATGAGAGCAATAAAACCCTTAACAAAATGGGGAAGCCAAAAATCAAGCGTGAACCTTGAAGTATCCATGCAATAGCTCTAGTTTGCTTCCAATTGCTTCCTTTTGCCTTCAATTTCAATCAATTGCAAGTTTAAGGGTGTTCTGCCTATGGAGGAAGTGTGGCTATGTTCTTGGCCTGGAAGAGGATGAAAATATGAGAAAAATAAGTGAATTGGCCACTTAAATGGTCTTAAATGAGCTTAAGGGAACAAAACACACTTAAACAAGCTTAACCTTGCTTTATGTCACTTTCCTTCTCATAATTATGGTCTCTTTGTCTTAAATTCATTGGTACACATGTGCCCAACATTTTCTACTATTTATCAAGCCTTGGATGCCTCCCCCATGGTGGGATAACCCCATAATTCCACTGTTTGACTTAAGTCAAAATCTTGAACACCTTAAGGTTTACACTAAGACAATTTGGTCCTTAATGCCTTTAGTGTTTCCTTTTTCCAAAATTGTCTTCCATGAGCAATTTGGTCCTCCAATAGCACTTTTATACCATTCATATCCTTCCCATAACTCTCCAAAGCTCTTTCTTGAGAGTTTTAGAATTGAGTACCCAAATTTCCAAAACCTTACAAAAAAGTCCGTAGGCTGCTTTCACAAAAGAAATTGCACCTAAAAAGCATAAGCTTTGGTGTTTTTAGGTTCCATTATGGGGTAGGTCTATATGTGCACTAGCTAGGACCTTTGTGGGGCATGACAGCTTTGTTGGTATCAGAGCTTGGTTTTAGATTGTTGAGTCTATCTAGACTTGTCCCACTTAAGTTGAATAGACTTGTACTTTTTGAGCATATGGGAGTAAATATATCCTTGAGTGCAGAATGAGAACTAGAGGTCACGAAAGAGGAACTCTTGAGAAAAATGAAAGTACGGCAACCCGTCCAAAAGATGGATAGCCTGAGGTTGAGCTTGAGAGGCAAGAAGAGGCCTTAGAGCCTAATAGGGCTGAGGAACCCAATGCCAGGGCTGAATGCCTAGACCTAGTAAAGGAAGATAGGAGAAAGTTGAAAAGATGATGGAAAACATGTAGGCTAGCATTGCCTAGTTAGTGGTGGGTATGCAAGCGTTGGTTAGAGGCCAAGCTCAAATACCTGAGGAAGAAGGTAGAAGAGGAAGAAGGCCTGGCAAAGAGCTAGTACATTATGATCAAACAAGCAGGAATGAAGGGATAAAGATGAAGAAGAAGGTGATGAAGAAAAAAGACATCTGTGATCTAGAAGAGTAAGGTCAGAAGTAAGGCAAAAAGTTAGAACAAAAGTAAAAGAGAGTCGAGAGGTGAAAGAATTGGACACTGATATGAATCTAAGGAGGAATGAGCCTCCTACAAAGATTACTCCAAGAGAAGGGCCACCTAGAGGTGGAACCCGAGATTCAAAACAGGAGGAGAAAGGCAAAAAAAGGTGGTTTAAGGGAGAGCCAACTGGGGGGATTGTTGGCATTAAAACCTCTTATTTTCAAAGGTCGTTGTGACCCAAAGGAAGCTAAATTTTGGGTCTACCAAATAGAGAAGATATTTGAAAGAATGATAGTATACTCCACATAAAATATACTTCTACCACCTTTAAACTTGAGGGGAATGCGTTGCTCTAGTGGAGAGCTGTAGAAAAGACTTATCAAAGCAAGAATCAGAGGATGCCACTTGCAAGGAGGAGGTCAATGAGTTGGGCTAAATTCCACCAAGCCTTTCAATAACAGTATGTGAGTGAAGCCTTAAAAGACTAAAAGCAAGTAGAATTTGGTTAGTTGGAGCAAGGGAATCTTAGTGTAATGGAGTGTGAGCAAAATTTAATAGATTGATAAGATATGCTCCATAATGTGATGGGCAAGAAGAGTTGAGGACCAATAGGTTCTTAAGAGGTGTATGGCCTGAACTTTGGCAAATCCTCAGAGCTATGGGAGCTAAAGACTACTATTAAGTAGTGCAAAGTGCCATAGCACTTGAACAAGAATTCAAGGAGAAAACAAGGAGTGGCTCAGGAAGTGGAAGTGGCACACAAAAAGGGCACAAGAAAAGACCTAGAAAAGAGACTGAATCTATTGGAAGGAGAAAAGAAGGCAAGAAAGAAAAGGGACCACAACAATACAGTCCATAGTGCCCTACCTATGGTAAGGTCAATGGCAACAAGCCATGTTTTAAACATACTAATGGCTACCACAAGTATGGAGCCCCAGACCATTGGGTGAAAGATTGCCCAAAAAGGGGAGATGAAAAGAAACTTTTAAGGATGTTCAACCCCAAATGGCTTGGAGGGCAACTGCCTATGCCACAAACAAATGCCAACATGCACAACCCGGGAGGGAAGCATGTACCTAAGTTGCTATAGGATCAAAGGAGGCAAAATGCACCACCTGGCAAAAGTGCTCTAGCTAGAAACATCAAAGAAAGTGTAAGATGCACATGAGGCCGAAGTCATAGAGAAGGAGACTAGCCAACAAAGGCTAAGAGAAGAGCCTTGAAAGGAACTATTTACCTTAATTGCCAGTTAGTATTTGTTCATTTGATACTGGAGCTTCATTATCCATAATTTCTTCTAAATTGGTTAAGGCCGTGAACTTAGAAGTAAAGCACATGACAAACATGTATCTAGTTAAAACTGTTGGCAATGAAATCTTGCTTACATATCACATAGTTGAGAGTTGTGTGACCAAGTTTGACAAGCTGGAACTCAAATTAGATTTAATAGTGTTGGAAACTTATGACTGTGATGTAATCTTAGGCATGAGTTGGCTAAGTGAAAATGAAGCAATGATAGATTGTCATACAAGACAACTATTAGTGCCTGGTTGTAAACCATTTGAATTGGATAAATCCCTTGAATTAGCTTTGGACTGCCAAATGGAGGAAGTAAAACAAGTAGCAATAGAGGATGAACATGAGTTTTTGGGATTAAATAAACATAGGGTGACTAGTGAACTAGGCCAAATCCCCATAGTCCAGGAGTACCCAGAGGTCTTCCTTATAGACCTGCCTGGACATCCACCTAAGAGAGAGGTAGAGTTTGAAATTAAACTTGTACCAGGAGCAACAACTGTGTCCACCGCTCCTTATAGAATGGTCATACCTAAAATGCTAGAGTTAAATAAGCAATTGGATGAATTGCTTGCAAAAGGGTTTATAAAACACAGTGTGTCTCCTTGGGGAACATTTATCTCATTTGTGAAGAAAAAAGATGGTACCCTAAGTCTCTGTATCAATTGCAGAAAACTGAATGCCACGACTATTAAGAACAAGTATCCTCTCCCAAGAATTAAGGATTTATTTGATCAATCAAAAGGAGCCAAAGTGTTCTCCAAAATAGACTTAAGGTTTGGTTATTTCCAATTAAGGCTCAGAGAGGAAGACATAACTAAAACTACTTTTAGAATTAAGTATGGAGATTTTGAGTACACAATGATGCCATTTGGGCTTACTAATGCACATGCATTCTTTACGGATATTATGCAAAAGTTTTTTAAGGCTTACCTAGACCACTTTTGTGGTGGTATTCATTGATGATATTCTAGTGTACCCAAAGGATGAGGAAAGCCACAAGAAACATTTGGGGCTTGTACTTGGTTTACTCTAAGAACATAAGTTATCTAGGGAGTTGTGTAAATGCAAGTTTTAGACCCAAGAGATTGGATTCTTTGGTGATATAATCAATAACCAAGGATTGGTAGTGGATCTTGAAAAGGTTAAAGCCATCTTGGATTGGAAACAACCTCAAAATGTTAAGGAGGTTAGAAGTTTCTTGGGGTTAGCTGGTTATTATAGGAGATTTCTGCCCGAATTTTCAGTGATAGCAGCTCCTATGGCCCAACTAACAAGAAAGGACCAAAAATTTGTCTAGGAGAATAAATGTGAAAATAGCTTTCAGGAGCTAAAGACAAGACTAACTATGGCTCCTGTTCTAGTCCTACCAAATCCTGAAAGGGCCTATAAGGTATACACTGATGCCTCATGGGTAGGACTAGGTTGTGTCTTAATGCAAGGCAAACAAGCCATTGCTTTTGGGTCAAGGCAGTTAAGACCTCATCAAAAGAATTTCCTAGTGCATGACTTAGAACTAGCAACTGTAGTCTTTGCACTTAAGCAGTGGAGGCATTACTTGTTGGGTAATAAGTTTCAGGTCTACAAAGACCACAAAAGCCTCAAGTACCTTTTCACTTAAAAGGACTTGAATATGATATAGAGAAGATGGTCGGAATACCTGAAGGACTTTGACTATGTAATTAAATGTACAGCTGGCAAATCCAATGTTGTTGTAAATGCCTTAAGCAAAAATTAGACTAGGATACTCAAAGGTTGAGAAGAGAGAAATAAGGTTGAAAGCCTTAGTCTTACCTATCTGGCAAGACAGTGGGTATAATGGGAATTAGAACAAGTAAATGTGCTTACCATTACTTCTGAATGGAAAGATTTGATTAAAGAAGCATAACTTGGTGATGAGAAGTTAAATGTGATATCTGGTCAAAGGAGAGGAGGACTATTCCAAGGGTTCTCCCATAAGCAGGGGTTTCTATACTTCCAGAATATAGTATATGTGCCTAAAAAGGATGATCATAGGTCTCAAATTCAGGAAGAAGCAAATTTTCAAGTAAAATCAGTATACATCCTAAAGCTACTAAAATGTATCATGCCCTTAAGGCCTATGTTTGGTGGCGATACATGAAGCATGATATAGGTACTTATGTAGCTAAATGTGAAGTGTGTCAGCAAGTGAAGATTGAACACCAGAAACTAGGTAGGAAGCTTCAAAGCTTACCTATTCCTGAGAGAAAATGAGGGTCCATATCTATGGATTTTGTGGTAGGAATGCCACTAACAAGAAGAAAACATAATACTATTTAGGTCATTATAGACAGATTGAACAAGGCAACCCATTTCATACCCATAAACCTCACTGATTCACTGGAAAACCTTGCCGAACTTTACATAAAGAAGATAGTAAGACTTCATGGAGTACCTAATGATATTGTGTTAGATAGGGATCCTAGATTGGTTGCTAGGTTTTGAAAATCCCTACATGAAGCTTTAGGCACTAAACTTAAGTTTAGTTCAACATAACACCCTCAGACAAATGGGTAGATAGAGAAAACCATTCATGTTCTGGAGGATATGCTAAGGTACTATGGGATTGGTTTCCAATGGGAGTGGGATGTGCATATGCTTTTAGTGAAATTCTGATACAACAATAGGCACCATTTAGTCATTAAAATGGCACCCTATGAAGCTCTCTATGGCTAAAAGTGTATTACTTACCTCTGTTGGCATGTGTTAAGGGACAAATTAGAACTAGGACCAGAAATCATTATGAAAATCACTAAGAAGATAAAATTAATCCAGGCAGGGATCAAGATTGCAAATGACAGGCAGCAGTCTTATGCAAACCTAAAAAAGAGAAGAGACCTAGAATTCTAGGAAGGAAATTGGGTATGGCTTAAAGTTTCTCCTATGAAAGGTGTGGTGAGATTTGGAAAGAAAGGGAAACTAGCACTGAAATATATATGGCCATATCAGGTATTAGCTAGAATTGGAAATGTGGCATATAAGTAGGAGTTGCCACTTGAACTTGGGCATGTTCATGACACATTTCATGTAAGCTTGCTAAAAAAGTATGTTCCAAGTTCCAAACAAGTGGTTTAGCCCACTAGCGTACCTATAACACCAAACCTATCTTATGAAGAGGTACCTATTCAACTTATAGCCAAAGACATTAGAAAGGAAAAAAATAGGTGCATCTCCATGGTGAAAGTCCATTGGAGTAACCACACTCAAGAAGAAGCTACTTGGGAGATGGAAGAAGAGATTGCAAAGTGTTACCCAAATGAGTATTAAAGACTCATAAGGAATTTGGAGGACCAAATCCTTAAGGAGGGGAGATTGTCATGACCCTCATCTTCAAGATAAACCTAAGTGAAATAAAAACAAAAATAATATTAATAAAGCATAGTCTGAGAACTAAGTGTTACATTTAGTATACCTCAAAGACACGTGAGGTGATATCAATGGTAGGTTTATCTGGGTACACACATAGACATGTTTAATGGCTTAATGGCATAAATGACATAAAGAGTTTTATGGAAGAAACAAAGTTCAAGGACTTAATTGCACACACAAGCGAATCCCTTACTTTATGGGTTATCTTTTATTGGAGGACCATTTTGTGCCATGCAAGAAGTAGGATGACTAGGGCTAGCATTAGCCGCATTTTTGTACCATTTGGTACCTAACCAGATAGCATGCCTCCACTTGAGTTTGGATTGGTGAATCAAGCTTGTTCCATTGTTGAGCTAGCAAGAAGCTCTTGAGAGGAAAAGGATCAGTTTTATGCCAAATTAATGATGGCTTGAGTTTGGATTAAAGAATCAAGCTTGTTCTAGTGGATTTCAGCCATAGGTAGAATTGGCATTTCAATTTTGAGCTTGGCTTCTTGCATTTAGGGGCTTAACTGAGACCTAGAGCTATGGTTGGTAAGGATTCTCTATGAACTTTACTTGATATTGGTATTGTTGCATATTCAAGGGAGTTTTAGGCTTCTAAGTGATGGTATATTAAGCTAGATGAACTTAGAATGCCATAGGGGCTATGATCTACCTTCGGGTATATTGATTATAGTTGCTAGCTAGCTATGTAAAGGAAAGTACTAAAGTTCTAGCATAAGTAAGCCAACCTATGGGTGAACTTGGAGCTCTTTGTGAAATAGTGATGAATGCTGATATGAAATCAAAGTGATTGTGTGTGTACTTGCTAGTATTGTGTTGGCCGAGACCAAGAACATGGTGTGTGGTGTGTGTGGTGTGTGCGTTGTGTGCTTTGGTTCTTGATTGTGCTTGCTAACCTTCATAGTTAGTTGTTAGTCATGTATATGTATATGTGTATATTGTGTTTTGTGTCTTCTTGTCTTTGTATGCGGGTTGAGCAAATTAAGGGAGGTTAAGTCTTAGGACTTAACTAAATAAGCTCTTAAGAGCTATGTGAATTCTTATTGGGTTATGTATATAACTCATGCCCTTATTTATATGATTACAAGAAAGAACATTGAGCTCAAGTAGTTTGAGTACCTAATTAGTGTTATTGGGTACTATAAGGTATTTACACTATGCAGTGTATGTTAGCTCAATAAGTGTAGTCATGGGTTTAAAGTGCAAGTCTTATGTGTTGCAAGCTCACATGTTTGAGTACTTGCAGGCTTTGTGAGTAGATTGTGAGACAAGTCTAGAATCATGGATATGTGCTCAATGGCTGTTGTATGGTGGCTTGCTCTTTTGACCATGAGTTTAACGGTTGGACTTGTATTGCAAGTTATTGACTTGTTCTATACTTTCAAGGTAGCTTTCGATTATATGTAAGAGTATGGATATACAAAACCTCTCTCCTCATATTGTAGTGTATTTTGAGTACTCTTGGTTAGTTTACCAAGCCTTTTTGAATATGTAAGTACACTTGACATGTAAGTGTCTTACTTTTGAGAGGAGATGTTGGTTAGGTGCTATGAGATGAACTTGGCATGGTACCAAGCTTAAGATTATACATATCATGAATATATATATTTGAGGATGCTGTGTTGGTGTTGCTTGTATGTGTAACCATTTAGACTAGGCAACTCTCGGATGACAAGTATTGGTAGTGGACTGGGTATAGTTCCAAGCATGTAATTGTGCTATATAATGTTTATGATTTAGTTGAGGTATGTAAAGAGTTTGTGTTAATGGATGAAGCATTGTCAAAGATGGTGTATATTTTGTAAGTGTAGCCTCAGTTGGCTTACTAAACTTGAGTACGCTTCATGAATGGAAGACTAAGCTTGTGATGTGAAGTTATGTGTACTCTTGGTTATGAACCATATTTGTGTTTAACCTCTATTGGTACTGTTGTGCATAGGACATGGAAAAATTTATGATTTCAAACTCTTATTGTATTGGGCTTTTTGGTTGCCATGCATTATGATGCCACACTTGATGAGCACACATGAAACACTTTAACAGAAGAAATTGGAATCTTTCCTTGTGATGCAAGTAATGATTTTGGTCTTTTAAATTGTAGATTCCCAGGGTGCCTCCCAGTGCCTTAGCCTTATGAGTAGAGCATGTATGCAAGCTTAATAAACTTGGCCGTGCATTAAACGTAATTATAAGCCATTATGGGTGCACCTAAGAAACATAAGCTTTGGTGTTTTTAGGTTCCATTATGGGGTAGCAATATATATGCAATGGCTGGGGCCTATGTGGGGTGTGACAATCTTCTTTAGAGAGTATTTGCTTACAATCCACAGCTTTTTACTTGTCCAACATCACCTTTTATTGAATATTTTAAAGAATGTTCTATTAATCCTGGCAATATCAATTTGTTATGTTGACAGTGTGTGATAACATTATATTCAACGAACCAGTTCATGCCCAATATCATATCATAACCAGCTGTTTCTAGAATAATCATATTAGCCTTCCGTTCCAGCTTATTTAGCCTAATCACACAGTCTTTAACTATGTGATTTGAAAAAATTATTTCATTTCTAGCTGTCCTGATCATATACACTTTGAGGTAATGTTGTAACCTCTAAGTTTAATTCTCTCACTAAGTTAGATAAAATAATGGATATCGAAGCACCAGTATCATAAAATGCATAAATAAGTTTATTATGAAGTAAAGGTTCCCTTTTAGGGCTTCCTTCCTCAGCTTGTTGTGGCTTATAGCATATTCCCCAAGGCTAGGCTCCCTTTTCTCCTTTGATCCTTTTACCTAATACACTATCCCGGTTGGTGGTTGGATTCTAGTTGGAATAGGCTAGCTTGGTCCTTTATGCATTAACTTAGATGGCTGGGGTGTTGCCACTTCTCTTCCCCAACCATGTTGATTTCTTGGCAAAGAAGCCCTAAAACGCTCTTCTTTATTCTTTCTTTACTATGCAATCTTTAACCTAGTGTTATTGGGAACCACACTTTAAGCATCACTTTGTAAGTCTGTAAGATGGTTGAAAACTATGATATTTTCCATAAGTTTGTCATTGAGGTCCAAACCTCTAGGGTTCTTTTTGCCTATTCTCTTCCAAATTCTGCTTCCCCTAGCATTTCCCTGGCTCTTTTCTTGCTAGTTTGATGTCCTATAGGAGTTCCCTTAATGATTCTTGCTGTAGGATGGTGAAATTCTTGCTCTAGTGTTAGAGGCTTTTGCACAGCCTCATAGTAGTTCTTAATACTAATGGCCCTGACTATTTGCGTCAACTTAGGCCTCAGCCCCTTATGAACCTCTTAGTGCTCAATTCTTCCAATCCATCATACTGAAGGGCAAATCTAAGGAGACTACTAAACTTATGCTCATATTCTCTGATAGACATGTTTCTTTGTTCCAATAAATTGAATTCTACCTGCTTTTGATCCTTAAAAGCTTCACTGACATATTGTCGTTGGAATACTTTAAGAAACTTTGCCCATCCCATAGGTTCTTTCCTCTTTGTGGGCTTCATCTAAAATAGCACTACTTTAAAGACTGGGGGTTTAAGTGCTAGAAACCCTTCTAATTGGCGTTCCATTAAACCTTCCCTTCTTGGCCTTTCTCTCTTTGTTTCAAGGGTTTTAGACTTCTTTTTAGAAACTATGTCTTTAGAGTTTTCAGAGACTAGCTCCATTCTTCTACCATTAGTTTCTATCTGCTCTAATTCTCTATTTTTATTACTTCTTCTAATTTCTGACCTCAGCTTCCTACCTCTTGGGTTTTTTCTTTCATCATCCTGTTCTTGTTATTCCCCTACTTCATACTTGCTAGCTTGCTGTTCTCTTATTGGTTCCTTTCCTAGCCTCCTTCCTACCCTTTCTTCTTCTTCTTGCCCTTCTTTAATAGTAACACCTCTAGGTGCCTAGGCTTGGCCTCTAGTAAGAGCTTGCATACCTACTACAAGCTGTGCAATAGCATCATGCATCATCCCCATCATATGTTACATTCTTTGTTGTCCATGTACACTGGATTTAGGCTTTATGGCCCTATTAGGTGGTCCTGTTCTACTCTCAGCCACCTCTTATTTCTTAGGTTGTTGATAATTCATTTGATCAGCCTTAATGTTTAGTTGGTTCTCATTTTCTCTTTCATTACCTCTGGTCATCATTGCTACAAAACATGAGAATGGTTCATACTTGTCAAAGTGGGATTTAGCCTAACAGACTATTAAGGTCCTACACAACCTTAGCTTTGATACCAACTCTATTAGGGCCCAATTCACCCCTACCCTAAACCTCTTAGGATGTTTTAATCAACCAGTTACTTTCTTATGGTGAATACTTAACCCCAAATTTTAGTTGTTAACAAGATAAGACATAAATGGTGGTTACCAACTTAACTATCTTATGAAATCCTATTAAGTTTCTAGTTTAACCAGTTAGGTTACATTAAGTTACAAGTTTATTGTATTACTTTTGTGAGTGCACTCCACTTAGCTTACCTTGTTACATATTGGGTGCATATGGGATACATATAAGTAGGTGTAGATGGGCTTGTGTGTGTGTTTGTATGTGTGTGATTTAGTGTACTTACGAGGCTTAGTTGTAGCCTAGCTAGTGTGCTTTGCCAAAACATAAACACATACACACATTCATGCATACATACATACATACATACTAGGTTAATTAATTACAAGCCATGCATGCATCTTTCTAGCCCATTTTACTTAGTGTCCTAGAAGGCTTACCTAAGCCCAGCATGTACATCTAAAGCACATGCCATGCATTACTATGAGTTCCTATGCCATACATATGTACGTACACTTACACATCCAAAATTTGGCATCCTCAGAACTACATGGCCAAAAGTTACATACACCACAAGTTGTACTACTTAGTTAACATGCATGCTACAAAATGTTAGTGTTGTGCCCAAAGCCAATCATGAGATGATTGTATTTCACACTTTGGGTTACGACATTTTATTGAGGCATCATTCCGATAATTGTGTTTTTTTTTGTGTAATGTAATCAAACATAATTATAACCCTAAAATAATGATATTCTTAAATGTATCTGGTCTAGTATTATTGTGAAGTGGGTTGCAATAACTCATAAAGAATAGCATATGTGGAGACTAATATGAGATATGTAGCCTACATATGGGTACAAGTTGAATAACTTGCGTACTAGACCATCCCTTTAAGAGAACACTGCATGGATCATTCTATGAGTGTCATAAGTGTTTCTCATAGTGATCTGGGTGTATGTAGCCTTTTGACCTGAGATCATCAAGGTTCCCTACATGTGAGTTACATACTTTGATACTACTATATGTTGCTCATAACTAAGTGAACATGAAAGTGGTAATTGGGTAAGTCACATATCATACAGAAAGTTTTGTGTGGTCAAGATGGAATTTTTCTGTCCTATATAACAGAGTCATATCTCTAGGCCCCTTGATAAAGTGAGATGAAGAAAATGCATGGCCATTCTGGGATGAGTTGATACACGATATCAATATCATTAGTTTAAGTTAGTCTACTCAGGAATTAAGAAACCATAGATTGGGTTATACGGAAGTGACACATTCCATGTCTTGTGCTTAGTCTTGATATCTTGGACAAAGGTACAATGGCATATATGAATAGTGATCATAAAGGTTTAGTCAAATCATTGACTATCTTGTCACTTGGTTAGCAATAATGTGTTGCTAGACACCACTCATTGTTTATGATCATAATTGTGATTTATGAACATTGGCAATGTGGTAGGAGCCTATAGGGTCACACACCTAGAGCCAAATGGATTATTTGAGTGCATGGGCCAAATTTTTGGTTTTTGGTTTCATGCTATTTTTGAATTAATTACTGACCAAATAATTAAGATAATATTAAACCTGAAATTAGGCCTAATCAGATTAGGGCTCTTAAATGTATTAGGTTTGAGAGTTAAGCCTTACTATATCTACATAATGTAGTGAGAATTTCATAAGCTGCCTCTTAAGAGATGAAATTAAAAATGTTATGAAAATTCCAGCCACACTCTCATCTTGTCCTTCCTTGGAGGATGCAAGCTAGCACTATAAGCACAAGAGGAATGCATCTGCTAGGATGTGGTGGAGGCATGGTGATCTAAGAGGTTTGTGTGGACACCATAGAGAGCTTGAACATGTCAACAGTTCAAGTTTTCATGATTTAGCTCAATAGTTAGGTGAAAGATCTCATCCAACTACATAAAAATCTTGAACACCCGATTTACTCCGTTTCACTTAGATCCTGGAGGGTTTTGGTTACTTTCCACTATGCTTGTTTGGCTCTCAAAACCCTACACATAACATAGGCTCAAGCTGTCTCAATGCCCATTGTTACTTTGACTTCCAATTTCACTTGGCACTTAGGCCAAAATTGTCTTATTTTTCTTCTAGTCTTTACTTGTATTAGAATGGACCCACAAGTAGCTAGACCCACTACAGCCATTAAAGCCTACAACCAATTCACAAATCATTAGTTCATATCAAGAACTCTTCAACCTTTCTTTCAAAAACCAACAAACCTAAGTCATACCTCCTTGTACATACACCTCTTAAAAAGGTTCCTTAGCCTATTCTTTACCTGAAATGGGCAGAAAAGGGCTTGAGTACACAAGTACTCGGTAAGAGTCCAATATGGCACCTAATGCCTACACAATGTTCAAAACATTATTATACATATAAACCTCCAATTTCTCCTTATAACCATAACCAAAGAAACAGAAGACACAAAAGAGACAAGGCATAAATCAAACAAACATGCAAACACACACACCACATGCACAGTTTCACTTAAACTTAGCAAACATTTCTTACATTCAATTTAGCAAGTGCTCACTTTAAATTAAGTCAAATTAACATAGAGCTCTAGG
This sequence comes from Aquilaria sinensis, assembly GCA_005392925.1. Classification (NCBI taxonomy): domain Eukaryota; kingdom Viridiplantae; phylum Streptophyta; class Magnoliopsida; order Malvales; family Thymelaeaceae; genus Aquilaria; species Aquilaria sinensis. Next base: position 93,590 of record SMDT01003324.1, on the reverse strand, counting down.
TAGATGAACAAGTTCTACCATAGTTGATCAAAACCCTAAAGTTTGGATACGCAAACTAGCTAGCTTACCATATTGCATGAACATACATAGCCCATTAACTTGGCTCCTAGGTTCATTTAGCCATAGCCATCCCCTAGGACAGCATCCTCCTCATAAGATCGAGAAGTATGAGCTTCATATAAATCTTTGCCTAGCTCAAAATTGGCAGCAAAGAAGTAAGATATCTTCTACTCTTCACATGTGCCACCATAGGCCTACCCATAAGCCACCATCTTCGGTTTAGCTACTTTGTCTCTCTTTTGTTTTTCTAAATTGTTTCTTTATTTTTGCAGGATGCTTTGCACCATTTTCTTGAGGTTGGCAGTAGCATTCAATGGGCTGGAAGCTGCCTTGAAAAGAATTAAGACTAAGTGGGACCATCATCTATAAGGTGCCACATTAATAAAACTGGTCAATAAACGTGCATTAATTGGCATGCTTTTTTCTATTGAATGAGTTTTGACATGATATGCTGATTAGCGGATGAAACATGGTGCATGGTTATAGCCCTTAACGGTTATACTTAAAAATACAACCTGTGAGTCGTGCCTTTTCTTTATTGCTCTCATTGTACCTTCTCTTCTCACCTTACTCCCCTTGAATGTAACTCGAGGTTTCTATTATTGATGTAATTGTACCTTTTGGGATCATCCGAGGTTGTGTGTCCAATCAGGTGACTACAAGTAAGCAACCGAGTAAGAAGGATAAGGGGCTTCTGAAGATATTTTTTTTCTTAAGCTTTTATTATATTCCCATTGGCTCAAGAATACCGTATAGTTTGGGCTATAACCATGTCATATTTAATTTAGTGTTAGCATGAGATGCATGTTCTATATTTCTATATGATGGATGTATAAGATAACTAGAGATAATAATTGGTGAGATCAAAAGGAAAATCCTCAAACAAAATGTTAAGTCGTTAAAAGTGATGCCTTCCAAATGTTGGCTCTCATCAAGACATTAATTAACATTGAGTGGGTTTGCCAAAGCAAAGTACCTATGTGTTAGTGTTGTGCTCAAAAGCCAATCATGAGATGATTGTATTTTTGCACATTGAGTCATGATATTTTATTAAGGCATTAATCCATCAATTATGTTTGTTGTTTTATTTTTGCGTAACTTAACAAACATAATCGTAACCCTAGAATAATGATATTCTTAAACGTCCCTGGTCTAGTATTATTGTGGAGCGGGTCGCAATAATACATAACGACTAGCATATGTGGAGACTAATATGAGATATATAGTCTACATATGGGTACAAGTTGGGGAACTTGTGTACTAGACCGACCCACCATGAGAACACTACATGGATCGTTATATGAGTGTCATAAGTGATTCTCATAGTGATCATGGTATATGTAGTCCTTCAACCTAAGATCATCAAGGTTCCCTACATGTGAGTCACATACTTTGATACTTTCCTTTGTTGCTCGTAACTGAGTGAACTTGAAGGAGGTCATTGGGTATGTCACATATCATGCGGAGGGATTTGTATGATCAAGATGGGATTTGTCCCTCCTATGTAACGGGAGTGATATCTTCGGGCCCCTTGATAGAGTGAGACTTAGAAAATGCATGGCCATGCTCGGATGAGTTGATATATGATATCAATGTCATCAGTTTAAGTTGGTCTACTCGGTAATCAAGAAACCAAAGATTGGGCTATACGAGAGTGACACATTCCATGTCTCGTGCTTAGTCTTGATATCTTGGACAAAGGGACAATGGCATATATCGGTGATGATCATAAAGGTTTAGTCGATTCACCGACAATCTTGTCACTTGGGTAGCAATGATGTGTTGCTAGACACCGCTCATTGCTTATGATCATAAATGTGATTTATGATCATTGCCAACATGGCAAGAGCCTATTGGGTCGCACACATAGAGCTATTTGGATCATTAGAGTGCATGGGCTAATTATTTGGGTTATGGTTTCACTTTAATTTCGTATTAATAATGGGCCCAAGAGTTGAGCCATTATTAAGCCCGAAATTAAATCCTAATTGGATTAGGGCTTTGAAACCCATTAGGCCTGGAAGTTGAGTTTCACTATAAATACAACTTTTAAGTGAGAAATTCGCAGGTCTCCTTGCCCTAGCCTCCAAAAAGGACAGCCACACTCTTCTCTTGCAATTCCTTGGAGGACGCAAGCTAGCACTGCGAGCGCAAGAGAAACACATCTGTCGGACGTGGTGGAAGCGTGGTGATCCCGAGAGGCTCGTATGGATACCATAGAGAGCCTCAACATGTCAACTGTTCAGGTTTTTTGATTCAACTCTACAGCTGAGTGAGAGATCTCAACCGAAAATTAGGTATGAAAATTTTCGAACACCCGGTTTACCCCGTTTCACTTGGATCCTAGAGGGTTTCGGTTAAATTCCGCTGCGCTGTTTGGCTCCCGAAACCCAACAGTGGTATCAGAGCTACTGGTGAAACCCTAAATCGGGATTGATGTTGAATCGCATGATGTTATGTGTTCGGTTGCTTTTCGGCCATGATTAATTAGATTGATTCATGATGCATGAAACCGAAACTCGTAATGAACATATGACATATATGAAGAAATGACACTAATTGGTTAATGAGATTAACCCGAAATTGATAGGTATGAGATACCTATATGGATTAGGATTCTTGCAATAGTTGCAAAAACCCTAGCTTTGTTCGGATTCGGCCTGTTCGGGCACCGAAAGTAAGGTATTTTTGGTGGCTCGAATGGAGGAGTCTCGGGTGCCTACTTGCTCGAAATAGAAGATTTCGGGCTAAGCAATTGTAAGACAATTTTTTGCGCCGGGGGGGTGCTGCCCCCCACAACCCCCCGCAAGGGCGGCTCCCCTTGACCCCGTCTCGTTGACCGAGCGGAACCACCGCCCGCTGGGGGCCTGCCCCCCACGCCCCCCGCAAGGGCGGCCCCCTTGACCCCGTCCGCTTGACCGGTCAGCGGAACCACCACCCGCTGACCGGCCAGCGGGACCGCCGTATGCGAAGCGCCACATAAATAAAAACTGGTTAATCAACTCGCAAAAATTGGCATGCATTGGCATGCATCTTTGTTGAATGAGATTTGACATGATATGCTGATTGGTGTTTGAAGCATGGTGCATGGTTATAGCCCTTGATTGGTTGTACTTGTAAATACGGCCTGCGAGTCGTGCCTTTTCTTATCACTCTCATTGTACATTCTCTTCTCACCTTACTCCCCTCGAATGTAACTCGAGGTTTCTATTATTGATGTAATGGTACATTATGGGATCATCCAAGGTGGTATGTCCAAGGATCATCCAAGGTGGTATGTCCAAGGAGGTGACAACAAAAGGGCAACCAAGAAATGAAGAGAAGGAGCTTGTGAAGACTCTTTTCTTTTCTTAGGCTTTTATGATATTCTCATTGGCTTGAGAATATCGCATAGTTTGGGCTATAACCATGTCACGTTTACTTTCTTGTAAGCATGAGATGCATGTTTTATATTTGTATGTGATGCATGTATAAGACAACCGAAGATAACAAATTGGTGAGATCAAACAAAAAAAAATCCCTCAAACAAATATTAAGTCATTAAATGTGATGCCTTCCAAATGTTGGCACTCGTCAAGACTTTGATCAACATTAGGTGGGTTTGCCAAAGCAAAGCACCTATGTTCATCTTGGTAAGGCGCGATGGGATAATAGTGATATCCAAATTGCTAACTTTGGGTCCGACTTAACTAAGTCATCCTAATAGGATTAGGGACTTAGAGGCATAGAGTTGGGCTTAAGCTCATGAGATGAGCTTGGACAAGTGTTGTTCACCCAACTATCCAAGAGTTGCATAAGATGCAATTGGCAAGGAGTTGCCTACCTAAATAGCTGTAACTTGAGAGAAAAGCCAAAGCTGACTCAGGTTGTGGTCAAATATGGATCTTGGCCCACTAGAATACCTTAGCGCCGAGGTGTTCCGAAATAATATCGAGGGTTATTATTTTGAGGAAAATAGTGGGAGTATCGTTTAATAAAAGTCCTTATTAAATGAATTAAAATACATGACTCTTACACTGCATATTTACTGTTGTAGATAACCATGGCACAAAACACATCGACACTTTCGTTGCGATCGATCCTTGAGAAGGAAAAACTGAATGGGACCAACTTTCTCAAATGGTACCGAAACTTGAGGATAGTCCTCAAACAAGAGAGAAAGGCTTATGTCCTAGAGCAGCCCATTCCGAATGAGCCTGCTGCCACTGCTCCAAGAGCTGAAAGGGATGCTCACAAGAGGCATTCTGATGATGCTTTGGATGTTGCATGCCTCATGCTTATTACCATGGAATCTGAGCTTCAGAAGCAACATGAGAACATGGGGGCGTTCGATATGATCGAACATCTCAAAATGCTTTTCCAAGAGCAAGCTAGGCATGAGAGGTTTGAGACCTCTAAGGCATTGTTTCAGTGCAAGATGTCTGAGGGAAGTCCCGTGGGTCCTCATGTGCTCAAGATGATTGGGTACATTGAGAATCTTGAGAATTTGGGATTTGCTCTTCAGAAAGAGTTGGCTATTGATGTAGTCTTGCAATCGTTGCCTGAAAGCTACAGTCAGTTTGTCATGAACTATAACATGAACGACCTTGACAAGTCCCTCCCTGAATTGCTCAACATGTTGAGAACTGCTGAGCAAAACCTTAAGAAGGCTAAGCCCATTTTGATGGTTCAAAAGGGCAAGGGAAAGGGAAAAGCCAACAAGAAGAAGGATAAAGCTAATGGAAAGTCCAATGCTAATTCTTCTTCAGCTGCACTGAAACCAAAGGGTGGTGTGGCAAAGGAAGGGGAGTGCTTCCATTGTAAGCAACCTGGACACTGGAAGCGCAACTGCAAGCTCTATCTTGAAGAACTTGCTAAGGAAAAGGGAAGTAAGACTTCCACTTCAGGTATTTTTGTTATAGAGGCTAACTTTTCTACTTCCTCATCTTGGGTATTGGATACTGGATGTGGATCTCACATTTGTGCAAATGTGCAGGATCTAAGTAGAAGTAGAAGTAGAAGATTGGCCCGAGGTGAAGTGGACCTACGTGTTGGAAATGGAGCAAGGGTTGCTGCCTTAGCAGTAGGGACTTATGTTCTCACTTTACCTAGTGGATTAGTTTTAGAATTAGACAACTGCTACTTTGTGCCTACTATTAGTAGAAATTTGATTTCTGTTTCTTGTTTGGACAAGAAAGGTTTTTCATTTATAATAAAGGACAAATGTTGTTCTATTTATTTGAATGAAATCTTTTATGGTAGTGCTCAACTTAGCAATGGGTTGTATGTTCTAGACCTCGAAGATCCAATCTATAATGTGAATACCAAGAAGGTCAGATTAAATGATTCAAACCCGACCTATCTCTGGCACTGTCGCTTGGGCCATATAAATGAGACCCGCATATCCAAGCTCCATAAGGATGGACTCTTGGACTCATTTGATTTTGAATCATATGAGACATGTGAGTCATGTTTGTTGGGCAAGATGACCAAAGCCCCATTCATAGGGCAAAGTGAAAGGGCTAATGACTTACTAGGACTCATACATAGTGATGTATGTGGCCCTATGTCTACACAAGCTAGAGGAGGTTTCCAATACTTCATTACTTTCACTGATGACTTCAGCAGATATGGCTATGTGTATCTTATGAGACACAAGTCAGAATCCTTTGAAAAGTTCAAAGAATTCAAGAATGAAGTAGAGAATCAACTCGGGAAGAGTATCAAAGTGCTTCGATCAGATCGAGGTGGAGAGTACTTGGATCGAGAATTCCTTGACTATCTGAAGGAGTGTGGTATAGTATCACAACTCACTCCACCAGGTACACCTCAATGGAATGGTGTATCTGAAAGGAGAAATCGAACTCTGTTAGACATGGTTCGCTCTATGATGAGTCAAGCTGACCTTCCAAACTCCTTTTGGGGACATGCTCTAGAGACAGCCGCTTTTACACTAAACCGAGTTCCATCTAAATCGGTTCAAAAGACACCATATGAGATATGGAGTGGGAGGCGTCCCAATTTGTCTTTTATGAAGATTTGGGGCTGTGACGCTTATGTGAAACGTCAATCCTCTGACAAACTAGGGCCCAAATCTCAAAAATGCCTTTTTGTTGGGTATCCCAAAGAAACAAAGGGTTACTATTTCTACAATCCTTCTGAGCAAAAAGTGTTTGTTGCTCGAACTGGTGTCTTTTTGGAGAAAGAGTTTATCTCTAAAGGAACTAGTGGGAGGAAAGTAGAACTTGAAGAAATTCAAGAACAACAAGGAGACATCGAACCTGAAATGGAACCTGAACAGACACCACAAGATGTTGTGGTTCAAGAGTCTGTTCCTGTAGCACAGAGCCCACGTAGGTCTGGTAGGATTCGGCGTGAGCCCGAGAGATATGGATTTCTCATGACTCACACTGGTGATGTGATGCTCATGGATCAGGATGAGCCCACAACCTACCAACAAGCTATGTCAGGGCCTGACTCTGAGAAGTGGCTAGTGGCCATGAAATCCGAGATGGAATCCATGTATGAAAACCAAGTATGGACTTTGGTTGACCCACCTGAAGGGGTAAAACCCATAGGGTGCAAATGGGTTTTCAAGAAGAAAACTGACATGGATGGTAATGTGATTACCTTTAAGGGACGATTGGTTGCAAAAGGTTTCAAGCAAATTCATGGTATTGACTATGATGAAACTTTTTCACCAGTTGCTATGCTTAAATCCATCCGAATTTTGTTTGCTATTGCTGCACACTATGATTATGAGATATGGCAAATGGATGTCAAAACTGCATTCCTAAATGGAAAGCTACTTGAGGATGTGTACATGACACAACCTGAGGGTTTTGTCACTCCTGAGAATGCCAATAAAGTGTGCAAGTTGCAAAGGTCCATTTATGGACTGAAGCAAGCTTCTCGAAGTTGGAATCTTCATTTTGATGATGCAATCAAAGAGTTTGGTTTTATCAAAAATGAAGATGAACCTTGTGTCTACAAGAAGGTTAGTGGGAGCGCTATTGTCTTCTTGGTGTTGTATGTAGATGACATACTACTCATCGGGAATGACATTCCTGAGCTACAGTCTGTGAAGACTTGGCTAGGGAAATGTTTCTCTATGAAGGACTTGGGTGAAGCAGCCTATGTGTTAGGCATCAGGATCTATAGAGATAGATCTAGAAAGCTTCTTGGCCTAAGTCAAAGTACATATATTGACAAGGTGCTAAAGAGGTTTAGCATGCAAGATTCCAAGAAAGGATTCTTGCCCATGTCACATGGTATCACTCTTTCTAGATCTCAGTGTCCGAGTACACCTTAGGAGAGAGAGCGCATGAGTAAGATTCCATATGCCTCAGCAATTGGATCTATCATGTATGCCATGATATGTACTCGTCCCGATGTCTCATATGCTTTGAGCATGACGAGTAGGTACCAATCGAACCCCGGTGAGAGTCATTGGACAGCTGTTAAGAACATCCTTAAGTACTTACGAAGGACTAAGGATGCATTCTTGGTCTTTGGAGGTGAAGATGAGCTCGTTGTAAGGGGTTACACCGATGCAAGCTTCCAATCCGATAAGGATGATTTTAGATCGCAATCTGGTTATGTGTTTTGTATTGGTGGTGGTGCTGTGAGCTGGAAGAGTTCAAAGCAAGAGACAGTAGCTGACTCTACAACAGAATCTGAGTACATTGCCGCCTCTGATGCTGTGAAGGAGGCAGTTTGGATCAAGAAGTTCATCACTGAACTTGGAGTGGTTCCAAGCATTGCCGACCCGATAGAGCTCTATTGTGACAACAATGGAGCAATCGCACAGGCTAAGGAACCTCGATCTCACCAGCGATCCAAACACATACTCCGACGCTATCATCTCATCAGGGAGATCATCGAGAGGGGTGATGTAAGGATATGCAGGACTTCGACAGATAGCAACATTGCTGATCCGCTGACAAAGCCCCTTACGCAGCAAAAGCATGATAGCCATTCTAGGTCCATCGGTATTAGATACATGGATGATTGGCTTTTAGTGCAAGTGGGAGATTGTTAGTTTTGTGCCCAAAAGCCAATCATGAGATGATTGTATTTTTTGCACATTGAGTCATGATATTTTATTAAGGCATTAATCCAGCAATTATGTTTGTTGTTTTGTTTCTGCGTAACTTAACAAACATAATTGTAACCCTAGAATAATGATATTCTTAAACGTCCCTGGTCTAGTATTATTGTGGAGCGGGTTGCAATAATACATAACGACTAGCATATGTGGAGACTAATATGAGATATGTAGTCTACATATGGGTACAAGTTGGAGAACTTGTGTACTAGACCAACCCACCATGAGAACACTACATGGATCGTTATATGAGTGTCATAAGTGATTCTCATAGTGATCATGGTATATGTAGTCCTTCGACCTAAGATCATCAAGGTTCCCTACATGTGAGTCACATACTTTGATACTTTCCTTTGTTGCTCGTAACTGAGTGAACTTGAAGGAGGTCATTGGGTATGTCACATATCATGCGGAGGGATTTGTATGATCAAGATGGGATTTGTCCCTCCTATGTAACGGGAGTGATATCTTCGGGCCCCTTGATAGAGTGAGACTTAGAAAATGCATGGCCATGCTCGGATGAGTTGATATACGATATCAATGTCATCAGTTTAAGTTGGTCTACTCGGTAATCAAGAAACCAAAGATTGGGCTATACGAGAGTGACACATTCCATGTCTCGTGCTTAGTCTTGATATCTTGGACAAAGGGACAATGGCATATATCGGTGATGATCATAAAGGTTTAGTCGAATCACCGACAATCTTGTCACTTGGGTAGCAATGATGTGTTGCTAGACACCGCTCATTGCTTATGATCATAAATGTGATTTATGATCATTGCCAACATGGCAAGAGCCTATTGGGTCGCACACATAGAGCTATTTGGATCATTAGAGTGCATGGGCTAATTATTTGGGTTATGGTTTCACTTTAATTTCGTATTAATAATGGGCCAAGAAGTTGAGCCATTATTAAGCCCGAAATTAAATCCTAATTGGATTAGGGTTTTGAAACCCATTAGGCCTGGAAGTTGAGTCTCACTATAAATACAACTTTTAAGTGAGAAATTCGCAGGTGTCCTTGCCCTAGCCTCCCAAAAGGACAGCCGCACTCTTCTCTTTCAATTCCTTGGAAGACGTAAGCTAGCACTGCGAGCGCAAGAGAAACGCATCTGCCGGGACGTGGTGGAAGCGTGGTGATCCCGAGAGGCTTGTGTGGATACCATAGAGAGCCTGAACACGTCAACTATTCAGGTTTTGTGATTCGACTCTACGATTGAGTGAGAGATCTCAACCGAAAATTAGGTATGAAATTTTTGAACACCCGGTTTACCCCATTTCACTTGGATCCTGTAGGGTTTCGGTTAAATTCCGCTACGCTGTTTGGCTCCCGAAACCCAAAAACCAAGTATGGACTTTGGTTGATCCACCTAAAGGGGTAAAACCGATAGGGTGCAAATCAATTTTAATGTAGAAAACTGACATGGATGGCAATGTGATTACCTTTAAAGGACAATTGGTTGCAAAAGGTTGCAAGCAAATTCATGTTATTGACTATGATGAGACTTTTTCACCAATTGCCATGCTTAAATCCATCCAAACTTTATTGGCTATTACTACAAACTATGATTTTGAGATGTGGCAAATGGATGTCAAAACCACCTTTCTTAATGGAAAGTTGAATGAGGATGTGTACATGACACAACCTCAGGGTTTTGTCACTTTGGAGAATGCCAATAAAGTGTGCAAGTTGCAAAGGTCCATTTATGGATTGATGGAAGCTTCTTGGAGTTGGAATCTTCATTTTGATGAAGCAATCAAAGAGTTTGGTTTTATAAAAAATGAACAAAAACCTTACGTCAACAAGAAGGTTAGTGGGAATGCTATTGTCCTTTTGGTGTTAGATGTGGATGACATACTACTCATTGGGAATGACATTCCTGAGATATAGTCTATAAAGAAATGATGAGGGAGAGGTTTCTCTATAAAGGACTTGGGTAAAGTGGCCTATGTGTTAGTCATTAGGATCTATAGAGATATATCTAGAAAATTGCTCAGCCTAAGTGAAAGTGCAAACATTGACAACGTGTTAAAGAGGTTTAGCATGCAAGACTCCAAGAAAGGATTATTTCCCATTTCACATGGTATAACTCTTTTTAGATCTCAGAATCTGAGTACACCTAAGGAGAAAGAGCACATGAGTAAGATTCCATATGCCTCATTAATTGGATCTATCATGTATGCCATGGAATGTACTCATCCCGATGTCTCATATGCCTTGAGCATGACAAGCAAGTACCAATCAAACCCTGATGAAAGTCACTAGACAACTGTTAAGAACATCCTTATGTACTTATGAAGGACTAAGTATGCATTCTTGGTCTTTAGAAGCGAAGATGAGCTTGTTGTAAGGGGTTACACTAATTCTAGCTTCCAATCCGATAAGGATGATTTCAGATCGTAATCTAGTTATATGTTTTGGATTTGTGGTAGTGCTATTAGTTGCAAGAGTTCAAAGCAAGAAATGGTAGTCGACTCTAAAAAAGAATCTAAGTACATTGCTGCCCCTAATGCTACGAATGAGGTAGTTTGGATCATGAAGTTTGTCACAGAACTTGGAGTGGTTCCGAGCATTACTACCTCGATAGAGCTTTGTTGTGACAACAATAGAGGAATTGTACAAGCTAAGGAACCTTGATCTCACCAGCGATCCATACACATACTTTGACGCTATTATCTCATCAGGAAGGTCATCAAAAGAGGTGATGTGAGGATATGTAGGACTTCAATAGATACCAACATTGCTGATCCACTAACAAAAGCCCTTATATAGTAAAAGCATGATAGACATTCTAGATCCATCGGTATTAGATACATGGATGATTGGCTGTAGTGCAAGTGGGAGATTATTAGTGTTGTGGCCAAATCCAATCATGAGATGATTGTATTTTGCAGTTTGAGTCATGATGTTTTATAAAGGCATCATTCCAATAATTGTGTTTCTTCTTTGTTTCTGTGTAATGTAATCAAACATAATTATAACCCTAAAATAATGATATTCTTAAATGTCCCTGGTCTAGTATTATTGTTGTGCAGGTTGCAATAATACATAAAGACTAGCATATGTGGAGACTAATATGACAGATGTAGCCTACATGTGGGCACAAGTTGGAGAACTTGTATACTAGACTGACCCATCAAGAGAAAGATACATGGATCATTCTATGAGTGTCATAAGTGTTTCTCATAGTGATCATGATGTATGTAGTGCTTTGACCTGAGATCATCAATGTTCCCCACATGTGAGTCACATACTTTGATACTACTGTATGTTGCTTGTAACTGAGTGAACATAAAAGTTGTCATTGGGTAACTCATAGGCATGACAATTGAACTCTTTGAGTTGTGCTTCAAGCTCTTCGGCTTAGAGCTTTGAAGGATCCATAATGCTGATTGCCAAAGTTCGAGCAGCCCATCTCATTGGCAGGTTCTTCCACTCCTTTGGCACTTTCATGAAAAAATACTTTTTCAGCTAACCCTATGAACTATCTTTGGTGGCGAAGGTGAAACTGTATTTCTTGTTGCTAGTTCCTCGAGGTAGCAAAAAATTAAAGGAACCCTTTGGAACAGAATGTAATTTGTAATATTGCATAAAGAATGAAAAATTAAGGACTATCTTAAAAACCGCACATATCCATAAAAAAAGCATTGAAGGAATAGTAAGAGTTCAGAGGCAACTGGTTGACAGCTATGCCATGAAAGTCATAAAAATTAAAAACCACCTTTGGGGGATGATATCGAACATAACTTATTGCATTCAGGGACCCTAACCTTGACCTGTGAAGGTAGGAAAAATTTTACTAATCACTTCTCCCCTTTCCTCGAAGTAGCCCAACTAAGGAGAGCATTTAGCGAACTTTAGCTCTCCTCAACCGCCTTAACCTCGACACCTTGAACCTCCATATTCCCTATCTCATGAGCCTAAAGCTTTACTTTGGGATAATGAAAAAAAAAAAAGAAGAAAAAGAGAAAATCAACCTTGGACAAATCACTTACCTGGTTATCCTTTGAAATCTAATGAACCATTATTAGAAGTTAGCATAAATTGCTCTGTTGTAAAGAACCACCACAAGAAAAAGGAAGAGACTAGAAAACAAAAGAAGGATAATGATAAGCAAAATGAGAAGTGATGACCTTCTGCTTCACATGAGGGGATATATAGCCCAAAAGAGGCAAGAAAAAACATGCCATAATGACTACCCTTTGTCAAAGAGGTGTAATAGATACAAAAAATGGCCAATCAAATGGTGACACATTTCAATCGGTGCATAAATCAAGGCCACACTTCCTAAACTATCAATCCATAACTAACGGATTGAGGAAGCAATCTATCTATCTTTGAAATTGACATAATTGGGGAGGCAATTAGATACCCCAATAGTGGGAAAAAATCTTAAGACAAGATTCGCTGGTCGAAGTTCAACCTAGTCGAGCTAAAGACACAACTTTCCCTCTATCTAAGGGGGCATGTCATAGCCGAAAGGCTACCGCTCATTGGGCCCTCAAAAAAAGGGAGCTTTGAAAATCACCCTCAGATAATAGGTGTACCACTCTCAGGTAACAAGCTCACCACCCATGGAAGATGGAAAAGTTATCTAAACTCGGTAACACCCCTGCAACACACTAAAAGGACCACAGAGGAAAATGTTGAACATGTAGTCCCCCGGGACCATTTACAGAGGCCACCCACATGCCCCCTAATTTGTTGTTTGAGCGTAATAGCTACCTGGCCCTAGTCTAGCAAAAGACACCTTCCTTAATGTACAGATCAAAGGCTTGCCAAATCAAGCCATCCACATGGCCAAATCCCCCTTTTCTCGGGCAAAACGACTCTTTCCCCATTAACCCTATTTATACTCAGAGGAAGATCCTAGGTAACACATCTGGTCATACACTTTCTTACCTATTGTTCTAATACACCTCCCTTATACACATACTAACTTGGGGTTGGAGGTCTTTTCCCCGATAATACTCCAGAGAGCCCCCAGACCCTTGTTTCACACTAATATAGATATTTTCTAAGGCAAGTCCCTCTGGGGTCCAACATGTCTTACATAGAGAATGTCATAGAGCATCAATAGTGATGAACCAGGTAGAGAACAATATCCTTTATTGTAAGCCTGCACACAAACAAACAAACCACTTATAGGTAGAATTATAGATCCGAGATCAACCCAACAAGCAATCACTACTACAAAAGGTCATTAAGGTTGGTTATCCACTTTGTAAAGTAATATACTACAACCTCATAGTACTTCATCCCTCTAGGGGTGATGGGTAGTGGGCTGATTAGGTCAACTCCCCAAGTAGGAAAGTGACAAGGATGGCCTGTAGATGTGACAACATTAAATGGGACCCATTGTATCGTGGACTATCGTTGGTGCTTGTCATAGTACTTTAACTATTTTTCAAGCATCTCGCCAAAGCATAGGCTTAAAGTATTTTTGGCATAGAAAAACTTCAAGTAAGGCATCTGTGCCAATATGGCAACTGCACATTCCTTCGTGAACTTCTTTCAGAGCTACTTCTGCATCTTTCTCCCCCATGCAAATTTGGAGGTGATTACAGTGTCCTTGTTCATACAGTTCTTCCCTGATCAGGAAATACCTTCCTTTGTCTTATCTTTGCTACCTCTTATGGGTTCGATGGTTAGTGTCCTTTAGCCAAGTAATCTTTCCGTTGCACTTTCCAACCTTTTTTTATGCCTAAGACCACTGGGTTGACAATACATGGGGAGACACAAACTTAAATATGTTTAGGAGATTTTTCCAATGCATCAGCTTTGACATTCTCTCTCCAAGGAACTTTCTCAATCCGAACTTGCTCAAATTTTTGGAATAGTTCATTCATGAGGTCAAAATATTTCCTTAGTTTTGGTTCTTTGACCTTGTACACTCCCTTCTACTGGCAAACTAGCAGTTGATAATCCTAGCAAGCTTGAAGGGATCGATTATTGATTTTTTTGCTAGCTCAAGGCTGATTATAAATGCCTCATATTTGGCAATGCTATTCTTCACATCAAATAAAATTTAATTGATTTAGCTATTTCCATGCCTTCTAGACCTTGGAGAACAATTTTGATGCATTGGTGTTTGGTACTTAAGGCTCCATCTATGAAAAATGACCACTTCATTCCTCTACTCCCAAGGTGGACTCAACCATTTTTCTATCCTCAGATAATTCAACAATGAAATTAGCTAGGCCTATGCCTTTATGGCCTTTCTTAGCATATACACAATGTTGCATTCCCCAAGCTCTATACACCATTTGGACAAACGGCCCAAGTGATCAACCTTTTTCATAATGTCTCTCAATGGAAGGCTACTTTAGACAATACTAGTATGTCCTTTAAAGTATGGCTAGAGTCTCCTTCCTACTAGTACCAAAGTATAAATTGCTTTTTGTAGGATTGGTATCCTACTTTGGCACCATGCAACAACTTGCTGATGTAGCAGGCTGGGCATTATTATCTGTTATCTTCCTCTTGTACCAAAACTAAGATCATAGCTTTTTCACTTACTAAAAGTTATAGTATGAGTGGTTCCCCCTCCTTTGGTTACTAAAGCATCGACAACTTTGTCAAATAATCCTTCAAATTTTCTTAAGCATTTTGGCATTCGTTGTTCCAACATAATTACTCTTTACTAACATCAACATCTTCTTTAGTTGCTTTAGTTAGTGCTTTGAATAAAGGGTAATATCGGTCCCCATACCATGATATAAAGTGTTACCACCTCACAAAAATGGGAGCATTAAAAAGTGTGACACAACGGCCAAAAACCATTATATTGTGTAATTCTTATCATAGTGACTAAAGTATGGGGTGTAAAAGGGATGATCAACACCTCCTTAAAAGTGTTGTAGGTTGGTAACTTGGCCCCCAAGAAAAGCCTTATGGATTGCTTGTTTGTCAAGCAACCTATGGACTTTTTTGTAAGATTTTGGAAATTTGGGTATTGAATTGCAAAAGTTTCACAAGAGAGATTTGGAAAGTTATGAGAAATATATGAATTATATGAAAGTGCTATTGTAGGACCTAATTGCTTATGGAAGACAACTAAGGACAAACAAAACACAAAAAGGCATAAAGGACCTAAGTGTTCTAATGTAGGCCTAAAGATGTATGTCTTTGACTTAGTCAAATGGTGAAACTGTGGGGTTATCCTACACTGGGGAAGGCAGCTAAGGTGTGGGATAGGGAAGTCAAATGTGGGCCAAGAAATTAAGGTTAACAAACCATGGCCCTGTAGCAAGGAAAAAGACTTAAAGCATAGTTAAGACTAGTTAAGTGTGTTTGTGCACTTAAGACCATTTCAAGTCCATCTTGGTCCTTATCTCTACAAAATTTTGGCCTCCACCAGCAAAAAGAAATCCATCCCTCTCCTACACACTTCCTCCATTGCCACCATACCTTCAAACTTAAAGCTACTTGAAATTGAAGGCAAAAGGAAGCAATTGGAAGTGAAGTAGAGCTATTGCTTGGGTGCTTTAAGGATCAAGCTTGAAATTCGGCCTACCCATCTTGGTAAGGGTTCTCTTAGTCTCTTGGATTGTTTATTGTATTTTCAAGCATCCATGGAGCTGGGGCTAGGCTTGGGAGAGAGCATAAGCTTGATGAACCAAGCTTAGTGAAGGGAGTGCACTTATTGAAGGTTTTGTGACCTAGTGTGAAGTGCACAGTGATTGCAGTGAATTGAAGGGTTTCTGGAGCCCAAAGTGTTACCCACTTCGGGGTAGTCTAATTATGGTGCTGAAATTGTGCATTTAGACTCCCAGGATTGGTAATGTTCTATAGGCCATTAGAACACTACCCTTAGTGTGCATGCCCAAGTGGCCCTCTTGGGCACTATGTAAACACATGCATATTGGTCCAACCGTCACACACATATTCACATTTTATGCACACTATGGTAGCAAAGAAGAACAACACTAGCACGGGTCTTAATCTTGGCTACCACACATTAGGCAATCTTGTTAAGTTCTAGTGCCAGCCACTGCACCTGTAACTTCAACTAATAAACTATATCATTATAGCCATGTACCCCTATGTTTTCTTTGCTCCATTATCAATTATAGACTTATAAAAAATCAAGGAATTTGTTTTACATCAATAGCCCACCTATGGACCAAATTATGGATTTTTTAAGTTGGTTACAAAATTCTGACCAAATGAACAGTAACTTAGCTAAATTTGCAATGTGATATCTTTGGCTAGATGGCTCCAAATTGCAAAATTCCAAATCCTGATTTAGCCTCTAGATGTTATATAGGTGTCATCAAAATTTCATACCAAGATTCATTCTACACAGGGAGATATAAAACTTTGAGTGCAAAGTCAAAATTCTGGTCACTTTATGACCATTTTGCCCATACAAAATTTCATAAGTGTGCAAACACTTCATTCACAAGGGGAAAACCCTCAAAGGTTATCCCATATATGTCCATTACATGTTGGAAATACATTCTCTTTCATTTAACAACCATATGTAGCTAAAACAGAATTTACAAGTAAGCAGCTCATCACTCACACTTAGGCAACTTTGCTCCACATCACTCACATAGCCAAAACACTACTCAAATGCTCACATGCTTGTCTCATTTTACAGACACTACATGTACATACATATATGCACTACATAGTGGTCTTAACTCAGTTAAATACACACCCTAGGTTACAGGAGTACTTAAGATATAATGTTCTCCAGAAACAGGATGCTCGACAGCTGCTATACAACAAAATAAGTACCACCATTAAAAATACCAAATGTGCTCCTAAAATCACGAAACTTTCCAGATCACAACTAGACATATGGAATTTCTTGTACCTAAAATTTCAGATCAAGACTCAAAGCACAAATGTTAGTTTGAATGATATTTTTCTGCTGAACCTGAAATGACAGAATTGAGGGGAGTAAGTTTCATGGAAAAACTTAGGAAGGGCAGCATTTGGATTCAATAGGCAATGTAACTGATGCGAACCCCGATGGTATAATGACCATGAAACGCGCCCAAGATGAGATTCAAGCTCCACAAGACATCAAAAAGACTGGGTTTAAAACCCCCACCCCTAATCAACCTGTGATTAGAAACGAGAAGTATAGAACTCCATGAACACAAGCACACTTGTGCACCAAGGCAGTCCACAAAGAACCAAAGAGAAAACCTCTCCAAAGAGCAATATTATTTCGTCATTAATCTGTGTGTTTACATCCAGAATATGTGCCTTTATATAGGCCTAAACTAGGGTAAAAATCTGGGCAAAATTCGCAGCCCAAGTCACCTAGGAAACCTAGTTACAAAGGACTCAAGAAAACCTAGTCAAACTAGGATTCCTACACCCTTTTAACACATGTTTAAGGTGTGCAGCGAATTCCATTTATCCTAAGTGACCTGAATCACTTCCATGGCCTAAATAACATCCTAAATAATGTAAATAAATAGGAAAATAAAATAAAATACGTTACAAAACAAGATTGGCCATAAAAACCCCAAAATAGTCTTCTCAGGTGGTTCCTGCTTGTGTCTTCAACTTCAAGCTGAAATTCGAACTTGATGCAGCCATGATTTCTCAAAATGCAAAGCATGAAAGTTGTAGATCTCTTTCTTAGCTTTGAAATGACACCTGAACCACACAAAACGGACATCTAAAGCCAAAGATATGCCCAAAATACTGCAACTGCTTCTGAACCAGCGATAACTCGTAAATCGTGACTTTGAAGCTAAATTGGACCTCCTTAACGTGCAAACTGGGTTTCATGGTCTTCATATGATTTGTAGCTCCAGATGTTAGCTTTCCAATGAATCAAGAATCACTCAATTCTGATCTGTTTAGCTCAAGATATGATTTTTCTACCAGAACATCAGAACATCCAAGCTTGGCCAATCTGTTCCTTGCATGTTCCACATCCCATTCTCCATGAGCTTGAGACAAAAGCTTGAAGTGCACTAGTGAGCTCCTTAGCCTTCTTCCTTGTCAATGGTCCACTAGTTATCTTCAATGGATCCTTGCCATCCTTGGTTGTGCCTTCTTTGATCGTATCAGCTCCCCCCTCCTTAGAAGGATTCGTCCTCGAATCAAAACCTACATTAGAAAAGGGAATTGAATCAATAACAATGAAATAATCAACACATAAGCACTTACCTTTCACATAAGCACCAATAGCATGGAATGCTTGTGTATGGAGCTTTAATCTTGTGAAAAACCTGAACCAATATCCAAATGCAATGATAATTTTGATACCTCCAGGGTCAAAAACAAAGTTAGAAGCAATTAGCACAACAAATCTG
This sequence comes from Aquilaria sinensis, assembly GCA_005392925.1. Taxonomy (NCBI): domain Eukaryota; kingdom Viridiplantae; phylum Streptophyta; class Magnoliopsida; order Malvales; family Thymelaeaceae; genus Aquilaria; species Aquilaria sinensis. The sequence continues at coordinate 75,156 of SMDT01003324.1, read as the reverse complement.
AAATTTTGCACAATTTTCATCTTAACTCTAGGCATCACTTTCATTGCCTTTGCCATCTCAAAAACATTACTCTCACAACAAGTAAAAGTGTAGGAATAATTTACCTTAGGGATGCTGTATGCACTCAAAACAAATGGACCTAAACTCACACAAGTGTTATGGTTATGAAAAGCACAAGTTATGCATGTCAAGACAATAGTTTGCATAGGCCATTCAAACAAACAAGAATTGAACACAATGTGGCCTAAACTAATAACAAAACAAGGATGCATGAATTTCACAAAAATCCTAAGCATTTTAAATGAAACAAGATTGGAGTAGATAGGATTAAGTGAAACCAATTCAGTAGCAAACTTATTTTTGCATGTATATGCACAACAATGCATGAAATTTGTGAATGAGATGTGACACAAAACAAAGGACTCAACATACCTCCTTAAAAGGCTGAATTTAAAACCAGAATTTTCACTCAAAATAAAAACTTTCAGGTTTGGACATAAAGCAAAAAGATCAATGGTCAAACGTTTGTGTACTGCATGTGTCAAGATAAAGAAATGCTTGCTGGAAATTAAAGATTGACACACAAAAATGGGCTGAACATGAATGGCAATCAAAGAAGTATGTAATGTATGTGTAAAAAAAAATTTATGCAAGAAAAATTCCAAAGAAGTAGATTTAACTTGAGACAGAACAAAACAATGTGAAATGGATGCAAAACAAACAAGTTCAAAAACAAAAGACTCCAAAACAGATTTTTCTTTAGAGAAACTCAAGCAATTCCATAGAGGATTTGACAAAACCAAAGAATTAGAAGCTTTAATATCATATTTTGTCAAAGTTTCATGCTTACTTCCTTCTCTTAATCTAGTTTCATGAAAACCATTCTTCAAAATAACATTGCAAGCAAACACACATTGTTTGAGATTTTCATGCAAAACCACATCAAATCTAGGTGTTAGGAAGAAATACATTACAGTGGTTGGACTTAGTCTCCAAGTATCTTCCTTTGGTGTAGGAACCACAAAATTTTCACCTTTGCACTCAATGACTTCGGGTGGAGTTGCAACAATTTCATCCCCTTGAACCATAGGATAAGAAACAATGTTAGGCAAACTTTTGCATATGAAATCACTTGGACTTACCTCAAATTGTTCCTTCTCAACCTCCTTTGTTGGTTTGATGCATGGGACATGACTTGGAATATTGGGAACACCAACTTCTTTAATGGGCAGCAACTCACTTGATTCTTGTAACTTATCTCCACTTAAGTCCTGAAAAGAAGACAACACAACACTAGAAAAAGACTTTGTTATGTTAGATGAAAGTATGGCTTCTCTGTAGGTCTTTCTCTCTTCACTCGGCTTGGGTTCATTGCACTCTTGTCTTCTCTCAACTTCGCACTCAATTTCTTCTCTCGGGAACTCTCCACTCTTCTTCCCCTCATGTTCACTCTTCTCACTTAATCTCTCGGTTGTTCTCTCGGCTTTCCCCTCATCACTCTTGCCCTCAACTTTCCCCTCATTTACTTTTCTCTCAACCTCACTTTGAAATTTTCTTTGATCCTCCAAGACTTGTTGTGGTGAAAGTGGTACAAGCATGATTGACTTTTCTTGTTGCGGTTGAGACAAGTCTCCTTTTGTGGCCTCCACTTTTGGCTTGGGTACTTCTCTCACATCCTTGCTCCATGCTCCTCTCCATGTGGAAATTCCTCCTTGACACATCTTGGATGCCTTTGCTCTCTTGATGATCCTCTCAGCCTTGGTGGCATGGTGAAGCAAGTCCTCCATATTGAAATAAGGCACCATTTCCACTTTGTTGGCAATCTCATGGATTGAGACCATTAATGAATCTAGCAATGGTGGTCTCCTCATCCTCAATGATGTTGGCTCGAGTCAAGGTTATCTCCAAGTCTTTATGGTAGTCCTCCACACTCCTTTGGCCTTGCACTAGCTTTTGAAGCTTTAGGCGTTGATCTCTATAGTAGGAGCTGGGCACAAATCTCCTCCTCATTAAGGCTTTAAGGGCTCTCCATGTGTGTATGGGCTCCTCCTCATTCCTTCTCCTAGAAGTAACATCCTGATTCCACCATACAAGAGCATAATTAGTGAACTTTATGGTAGCCAATTTAACCTTCTTTTCCTCGGAGTAATGATGGCAATCAAACACCATCTCAATCTTTTGCTCCCACTCCCAATATGCATCGGGATCATTCCTCCCTTGGAAGGATGGAATGGTAAGCTTGATGGAGTTAAGATTGTTGTCCTCCCTTGGCTCACACCTCCTTGGAAACCCATGGTCATGCCAAACTCTTTCTTCCTCCTCGGGTTCTTCTCTCCTTGGACCTCTCCTTGGTTGCAAGATGGGATTTGGTCTCCTTGGCAACCTCAAATCAATGTCCTCAATCCTCCCCACAAGTCTATTGAGAGTTTCTTGAAATTCTCTCATGGTAGGCTCCTCATTGTGTCTCACTTCCATTCTCCTATCCTCCTGGCCCTCCATACTCCTGAAAACAAAGATCCTCACAAACACTCACCTCACGTGTTTCACTCAAAAGATGAACACTCAAACACTCAATTTGTTAGTGAGATATTGCTATTCAAAGAGTTCTCAAAAGTTCTAAGAAAACTATCCTCAAAGCACACAAGAAAACTTGAATTCTTGAAGAACTATTTTGACTCCAAAAGAGGTGGGCTAAACAAGCTTTAAAAGACTCTAGGAAGCTCTTGCAATTGATGATCACAAGAACCACAAAGAAAGCTTTTTGGCTCAAAAACAATGGGATAGGTTTTGGGGCGCAAAACTTTCAACACTTTGAGAAAACTTCTTTTTGCAAGCTCTTTTCTTTTCTTTTCTTTTCTTTTTCTTTTCTTTTTCTTTTCTTTTTTTTTCCTTTTTTTTTTTTTTTTGCTTGCTGTTTTGATGCTAAAACAACTTTCTCCTTGAAGTTCCTTGCTGCCAAAGACAAAAAGTTAGATTTCTTTTCGGCCAAAACAAGAAACTATTGAAAACTTGCACAATTTGAAACAACTTTTTTGATACCGAAACTTCCTGAACTTGGATCCTTCTTTTTTTGGTGTTTTCTTGACTCTAGGATGCTGGAAACAATGAAAACAAGAGAGATTAATAGGGCTGGACACGAAACAGAAAGATAAGAAATAATCAGGAACAAACAATTTGAAACCGAGAACACTAGACAACACGGATTGACTTCTTTTTGTTGTTTTTGTGATTTTTGGACTTGAACAAGGATGGAATAAAAAGGACAGACCTGAAACAAGAAGAAAAAGGATTAAAACAGAGAATTAAGACATGAAATTACTGGAAAAAAATTGAAAGAAAACCGAAGATAAACAAGAACACAAAGATATGTCCTTCAATGGAACTTGTGGCTCTGATACCAACTGATGCGAACCCCGATGGTATAAAGACCATGAAACGCGCCCAAGATGTGATTCAAGCTCCACAAGACATCAAAAAGACTAGGTTTGAAACCCCCACCCCTAATCAACTTGTGATTAGAAACGAGAAGTATAGAACTCCAAGAACACAAGCACACTTGTGCACCAAGGCAGTCCACAAAGAACCAAAGAGAAAACCTCTCCAAAGAGCAATATTATTTCGTCATTAATCTGTGTGTTTACATCCAGAATATGTGCCTTTATATAGGCCTAAACTAGGGTAAAAATCTGGGCAAAATTCGCAGCCCAAGTCACCTAGGAAACCTAGTTACAAAGGACTCAAGAAAACCTAGTCAAACTAGGATTCCTACACCCTTTTAACACATGTTTAAGGTGTGCAGCGAATTCCATTTATCCTAAGTGACCTGAATCAATTCCATGGCCTAAATAACATCCTAAATAATGTAAATAAATAGGAAACTAAAATAAAATACGTTACAAAATAAGATTTGCCATAAAAACCCCAAAATAGTCTTCTCAGGTGGTTCCTGCTTGTGTCTACAACTTCAAGCTGAAATTAGAACTTGATACAGCCATGATTTCTCAAAATGCAAAGCATGAAAGTTGTATATCTATTTCGTATCTTTGAAATGACGCCTGAACCACACAAAACGGACATCTGAAGCCAAAGATATGCCCAAATTACTGCAACTGCTTTTGAACCAGTGATAACTCGTAAATCGTGACTTTGAAGCTAAATTGGACCTCCTTAACGTGCAAACTGGGTTTCATGATCTGCATATGATTTGTAGCTCCCGATGTTATCTTTCCAATGAATTAAGAATCACTCAATTATGATCTGTTTAGCTCAAGATATGAGTTTTCCACCAGAACATCGCCAATCTGTCAACATCCGAGCTTGAAGTGCACTAGTGAGCTCCTTAGCCTTCTTCCTTGTCAATGATCCACTAGTTATCTTCAATGGATCCTTTCCATCTTTGGTTGTGCCTTCTTTGATCGTATCAGTAACCATCATTAAAACCTTCATCCAAAGAAACTAAAACACAAAGACCACAATGCATATATACAAGATATAGAAACCAAATGAAACAGTCATTCGCAACCAACAAACACATGAAATGCGGCAACAACAAAAACCATAGGTTAGTCTATAAAACACATAATAAACATAACCAAATCACTATGGCAACCCTCCTCAAACTAATGCTTGGTCTTAGGAGGATTTTAACACTAGTTAGTATGAACTTTTGGGCTCTAGAAACCCAGAAATCCGCTGCTATCACTGTACACTTCATACTTGGTCACAAAACATTCAATAAGGACATTCTCCTCACTAAGCTTGGTTCATCAAGCTCATGGCCCTTTTCCAAGCTTAGCCCTAGCTCCATGGTTGCTTCAAAATATAGAAAATAACCCACAAGAGCAAGAGAACCCTTACCTTGATGGGTATCCTAAAATTGGAGCTTGATCCTACGTGCACTCAAGTCTTAGCACCAAATAGCTTCCAATTGCCCTTCCTTGACTTCAATTGCAAGTAGTTTTGACTTCGAAGGCATGGTGGCTATGGAGGAAGTGTGGAGGAGAGGCCTGGCTTCCTTTTTCTTTGGAGGCCAAAATTTAGAGAATAAAAGGTGGTCTTGACTACTCACATAGTCAAAAGTACTCTAAACACACTTAAGTAGTCTTAACCTTGCTTTATGTCATTTTCCTTCTCAGTAATTATGGTCTCTTTATCTTAAACTCATTGGTACACATGTGCCCAACATTTTTGACCCCTTTATCAAGCCTTGGTAGCCTTCCCCATGGTGGGATAACCCCACAATTCCACCCTTTCACTTAAGTTAAAAGCTTAAACACTTTAAGGTTTACACTAGGACATTTAGGTCCTTAATGCCTTTAGTGTTTCCTTTGTCCAAACTTGTCTTCCATGAGCAATTTGGTCCTCTAATAGCTCTTTTATACCATTCATATCCTTCCCATAACCTTCCAAAGCTCTTTTGTGAAAGTTTTGCAATTGAGTACCCAAATTTCCAAAACCATACAAAAAAGTCCATAGGTTGGTTGACAAACAAACAACCCTTAAGAATTTTCTTAGGGGCCAAGTTATCAACTTAGAACACTTTTAAGAAGGTGTTGATCATGCCTTTTACCCCCCATACTTGAATCACTATGGTGAGAATTACACAATATAATGGTTTTTAGCCATTATGACACACTTGTAATTCTCCCATTTTTCTAAGGTGGTAACACAAAGTTAGTAATAACAAGTGTTAAAACTCTCCTAAGACCAAGCTTACGCTTGATGAGGGCTGCCAAAGTGATTTACTTAAGTTTGTTGCATGTTTTATGGACTAACCTATGGTTTATGTTGCTGCCGCATTTCATGTGTTTATTGGTTGTGAAAGGCTGCTGCATTTGGCTGTTATTTCTTGTACATATGCATTGTGGTTTCATGTTTTAGTGTCTTTGGATACATGTTTTAATGAGGGTCGCATTTATTTAAGAGTACAAGTGTTTCCCTTACTAAGTTTCACAATGAAACTTACTCCCTTCAAATCTGCCCATTTCAGGTCCAGCAGAAATATCACATTCAACCTAACCTTTGTGGTTTGATTTTTGATCTGAAATATCATGTGCTTAAACTTCCATATGTCTAGTTGGTGTCTGGAAATTTTGGTGATTTTAGGAGCACATTTGGTATTTTTATTGATGGTACTTATTGTGTTATGCAGCAGCTGTCCAGCATCCTGTTTCTAGAGTCTATTGTGTCTTACGTAGTCCTGTAACTTAGGGTACATATTTAGCTAAGTTAAGACCATTATGTAGTGCATGTATGTATGTACATGTAGTGTACATAAAATGAGACAAGTATGTGAATATTTGAGTAATGTTTTGGCTATGTATGTGATGTGGTGCAAAGCTGCCTAAGTGTGAATGATAGGCTGCCTACTTGTAAATTCTGTTTTGGTCATGTGTTGTTGTAAAATGAAAGAGCATGTATTTCCTATGTCTATTGGAAATATATGGGATAGCCTTGGATGGCTTACCCCTTGTGAATGAAATGTTTCCATGATTTGGAAATTTTGTATGGGCAAAATGGTCGAAAAATGGCCAGATTTTTGACCCTGCACCTAAAGTTTAATATCTCCCTGTGTGAAATGAATCTTGGTATAAAATTTGACCACATCTAGAGCACATATAGAGGTTGAACTAGGATTTTTTATTTCTTCATTTGGAGCCTTGTAGCCAAAGATGTGATGTTGAAAAGTTGGCTAAGTTACTACTCATTTAGTCATAATTTTGTAACAAACTTAAAAAATCCATAACTTGATCCATAGGTGGGCTATTGATATAAAATCAAATTCCTTGGTTTTCTTAAATAATATACTTGATAATGAAGGAAAAAAATTAGGGGATTACTATGAGGGAATCTTCTCACTTACCCTGATATAAGGTGTTCCCAAGATCTTAGGATAATCAGGATTTAGTATTCCTGCTCTTAGTTGCAAATGGCTAAGCTAATACTTGCATTGTTTAAAACTTCATACTAGTTGATTATCATATGACATGAATTCATGCATGCTTAACTTTGTCATTTGGAGGGAACTAATAAAAGTAATAAATAAAACTTTTCAAAATAGTTTCCATTAGATTCATAAAACACTTGAAACACATACCGAAGTTATATAAACATGTTTATTTAAACTGCAACCATTAACTTATGTACACATAACACTTAACTGATGTACATCCATAAGCAACCATAGTGCATATACAAATATATACATTGAGTAAGTCCATACACACTAGTCAAACTAGAGGCATTTCCTTGGTACCTAAGTACCAAATATGTACAAAGTCTGAGACTATCAAAATAACTTACACCTGAGCACAGAAGCTCCAGAAATGAGAGGTCCAACTTCTCCTTGTGCAGTTTGCCTATATCTATCAAGGCTATTTTAAATAACTTAGTTAGTACGATAATATTACTAACCAATAACTTAGAATCATTAGAGTTTCATGGTATTTTAAACACCTGCACCAAAACCTTGCTTACCAACCCTTCAATGGGTGTTAGGTTTCACACTACAAGTATCTGCACAATGTGATACTTAGGAGAATGAGAATCATAAATTCTCAGTAAAGAATTAAATGCCTGCAAAATAAACTTAGGACCCAGCATATATAACATATATACACATCTTAACATGAGCTCACAACGTTATGAGGTCTTCACTAATGGCCACTAGTACGGGTTCTATGGCGGAGAACCCATCCTCAACTTAGTCCTTCTTACAAGTGCTTAACTCTTGCCTTAGCAAGCTTGGCCTAACATTACTAACCCTTACACACTGTACAGGAGTTCTTAAACTTGGTGGCTCATTCTTACCAAGCTTGGTAGCTTAGCTAGGGTACTCTTGAGCATTAAAGCCCATTTTGAATACTTAGTACCCTGTATACTTAAGGGCTATTTAATTACTTAGTCCTTAAGCCACTTCTTATCCACCTTTTACTCTCTTAATTAATGCATTGTAAAAATACATAATGCATCAATTTTAATTTGAACTTAAAAAATCCCTTACCTTGAATAATTAATGCAAGCAAGCACCAACTTCAATGTCCTTATGGTCTCAGTTATTTGTATTCTTCTTTGTACCCTTTATAGTAGCTTGAGTATTTTTCTTTTAATTGATCATTTAGCTACATAACTAAACCATAATTAGGACAATACCACAACCATCCTCATGGATTAAGTGGTTAGGAATAACCTTCTCAATGGATTCCAATTAACCGGCCCTTTACTCAACACACATATAAAACGTTCCTCGGTCCTCTTTAATTTCTTATTTCTTGCTCAACAAAATTTGATTTAAACACAATAAATTCCAGATTAATCAACCTATAAAACCTGGAATTAATCAAGAACAAGATATAACTAAATTAGCTTTTACCCTTGAATCAAACCAGGTTTGGGTTCCTTCCTACTTAAGCTTGATTCCTAAGCTTTTCTTGTTGTTTTTCCCTTAATAAACAAGCAAGAACTAGCTTAAAAAAATATTTTCCAGCAGCTACAGATCCGTAAGAAGCTCAAAAACAGGGAAAGAACAAAAAAAAACTTACTTGAACAAGTAACCTGAAAATCAAGCTTAGGATGCCTCCATACTTGATTTGGCTTCATAAACTTGCTTCATTGTGCTTGAATTTGATGGATTGGAGCTTGGATTTGGTTTAGCTATGGAGTTTTGAAGGGTAGAGAGGTTTCGGGTAGTCTGGAGCTGGAGGAAGAAGATGGCCGAGCAAATCATTGGAAGTCAACTTATGTGGGCTTAAATGGCACATGCCACACACCTGGTCCCTTCTTTGTACACACTATTACATTGGGGACTTATTCAGGACCAAAATCGGAGTTATTTCCCGTCTGAATCCTCCTTCACCTTAATTACACATGTAGTCCTCATCTTTCAGATACGTGCAATTTAGGCCTAATACTTTTGAGGGTTACACATAAACCATTTACAGACAAGTTTGTCAAGTCACAATTTCACAAGGGTAGAGCGAGAATCACGAAAAACCGTGGTACCTTAAATTTAATATTTTCCCATCCTCTACCCAACCGTGAAATAAAAATGGGTCACTATATGAAATGACTAAAATGCCCTTCTTAGTCCGCTTTTCTTAAATGACCAATTTTGTCATTTTTAAGCTACTATACTTTATTAAACCGAGCATTTGCTTGCATTAAATATTCTAAGTATATTAAATTACTAAAATACTAATGTTACCTCAATAATTATGACCCGAATTTTTAGAGAACCGTTACAATTCCTTGGCTAGATTAATATAGTTTTTTGAAACAAGTTTCAAGTGCAATGGCTGGTCACTTACACTTAATAAGATTGCATAATGTGTAGTAGCCAATATTAAAACTTGTGCTAGTGTTTTCCTTCCTTACTACCATGGTGTGCATAAAATGTGAATATGTGTGTAATGGGGGCACCAATATGCATGCATTTACATAGTGCCCAATAGGGCCACTTGGGTATGACACTAAGGGTATTGTTCAGATGACCTACAGAACATACCAATCCTTGGAGTTTTTAATGCACAATTTTGGCACTATAACTGGATTACCCTAGAGTGTGTAACAGATGTTGGTATCAGAGCATGGTTTACACATGTACATAGCATATAGTTGCATTGTATGCTAGCTATATACATGAACTTAGTGTGGTGAGCTGCTAGTGTTAAGTAGCATTAAAATACCTATGATCTTTATATGTTCTCCATGAGGAATCCTCATTGTAGGAAGTAAACGTGATTGCCGCAAGGAGAGGGGAAGCACCACTAAGGCCTCATACTGAGTCTGGGCAACAAAGAAATGGATAGAATAGAAGGAATCATATCCAACATTGGGCACTAGACCTTGAAGTGCCATAGGTTTGGTTAGAGCTTCAGAGAAACTTAGCTCTAATCAATCAAAACTTACTAAGGCTGATTCAAGCACAAAAACTAGGAGTCCCAGTAGCATAGGGAGAAGCAATTTAGGATCCACAGTAGAAACTAGAAGAGGAAGCTAGGAATACATTTGTATATGTTCCTTCTAGAAGAATAAGGAATAGAAATGATGAAGCTGATGAAGTGGAAGATGAGGATAGAAGAAATCTAAGAGGAAGAAGAGTGACATCTGATATTGGTCAGGTGTCTAGGACCAATCCCTCAGTCTATGACCATTCCTCTACTACGAATGAGATTGAGGAAAATCTTGAGAGAATAGGTAGGAGAAGACATAGAGACCTTGGAGAGCATCACTGTGCTGAGCGTTCTCATAGATCCAGAAGACATAGAGTTGAGGATCTAAAGGGCTTAGATGAGGCTTGACTGCTGGAAGGGTTCCAAGGACTCAAGCGGCCATAGTTTGATGGAAGAGCTGGGCTTGACCAAGCTGAGGAGTGGTTAATCTTCATTGAGAAGATGTTTAAGAGGATGCCACTCAGCTTTACTAAGAATGTGTCACTGGCTACTTACAACTTGGTAGGCAATGTAGAGATGTGGTGGAGAAACACCAGAGATAGGCATGCTGTCCAGAAAGGCAGAAGGCCATGAAGAGGTTTTGGGATGAGCTAGCTAAAGTTTACTTAGCTGTTTTAGGAGCAGTACATCAGTGATGCCATCAGGGATATGAAGCAAGCTGAATTTGATGTCTAAGACAGGACAACATCAGTGTCCTAGAGTATGAGTACAAATTCAATCAGTTAGTGAGGTATGCTCCTTAGTATCATGGACTAGAGGAGTTAAATGACAAAAGATTTATCAGAGGCCTAAGGTCAGACATCAGAAAGGCTGTAAGACCTTGTGGAGCAGTCACTTACTATGAAGCAGTGCAGAAATCTCTTTCAGTAGAGCAAGAGGAGTATGAGACTAGGTATTTTCCCAGTGGACCAAGGGAAAGTAGTCAAAGGATAAACAAGCTGATGAAACCACCACATGGTGAGTGAATTGCCAAGAATTCCTTTTTTAGTGCTGAGGGCAAGGCTAACGGGAAGTCCCCTTGGCCTAAGGTGCCTGAATGCCAGAAGTTTCATGGAAAGAAACCTTGCTATTTTGATACTTAAGCTTGCCTAAGATGTGGTGCAATGGATCATTGGGTCAAACATTGCCCACATGTGCAAGGAAGAAGGCCAGAAAACCAAGGTCCAGTGAGACCTACTAGAGTAGGACCTAGAGAGGCAGGACCTAGGAGGGACATTAGAGACCAATTCCTCCAGCGCAAAAAGCTGGCAAAGTGATGGTATGCCTGTTAGTGTTCTCTTTGATACTGGTGCATCTGTGTCTATAGTGGCTAGGAAATATGTTGATGCCATGAATTTTCCTATTGAAATCATGCATAGGTTGTCCTTAGTGAAAACAACAAGTAGTCAATGTGTTTTCACTAATGACCTAGCTAAGGATTGTGAGCAAGTAGTAGCAAAGACTAAGGTTATTACTAATCTGCTAGTGTTGGACATTCCTAAGTATGATATAGTGCTAGGTATGAATTGGCTTGCTATTCATAACATAAGAATTGGTTGTGCTAAGAGAGAAATCACATTGTCTGATGGTGTAATGCATGCATTAGTGAATTATAAGGAATTAGTGTACGAAATGCATGGCATGGAACTAAAGGTGCTAGATGAGATACATGTGATTTCTGAGTATGATTATTGTTATGCATTGAATAAATTGCATTGTGATGTGGAAGTGGACAGAATACTTGTAGTGAGAGACTTTCCAGAATTCTTTCCTAAAGACCTACCGGGTATTCCTGCACTAAGGGAAATTGAGTTTAAGATCAAGTTGCAACCAGGAGCTAGTCCAATATCCATACCCCCTTATAGAATGCATATCACAGAGATGAATCAGTTCAAGAAACAACTTGATGAAATTCTCGAAAAAGGGCTCATAAGGCCAAGTGTTTCACCATGGGGAGCTCTAGTTCACTTTATGAAAAAGAGGGATGCATCATTGAGACTATGCATTGACCACAGGAAGCTCAATGCAGTGACTACCAAGAACATGTATCCACTCCATAGGATTAAGGATCTTTTTTATCAACTCAAGGGAGCTAAGATCTTCTTCAAGATGGATTTGAAATTTGCATACTTCCAGTTGAGAGTAACGGAAGAGGATATTCCTAAGACTGCATTCAGGACTATATATGGGCATTATGAGTACACAGTCATGCCATTTGGTTTGACCAATGCCCCGAACTGCTTGCATGGACCTGATGAACAGGGTGTTCAGACCATATCTAGACAAATTTGTGGTTAAGTTCATTGATGACATCCTAGTGTATTCCATGGATGAAAATGAACATGAACATCATCTGAAGATTGTCTTAAAGACTCTATTAGAACATCAACTTTATGCCAAGTTATCCAAGAGCCCATTTTGGATAAAGGAAATGTCTTTCCTAAAACACATTTTAGATGCATAAAGGCTGAAGGCAAACCCTGAAAAGGTTAAGGCGTTACTAGAATGGGAAAGACCAAAGACTGTAAAGAAAAATATAAGTTTCCTAGGATTAGTTGGATATCACAGAAGATTTGTATCAGGATTTTCCATGATTGCCTGAGTTCTTACTCATTTGACTAAGAAGGGTCAAAGGTGTGAGTGGACTGAGAAAATGTATAAAGACTTGAAGACACACTTCTGATGACCAGACATGAAGAGAGGCGTAGCTACTTATGTGACACGCTTGTCCTTGGCCCCTGCCTAAGAAGCCTATGAGAACTGGTCTCACGGTGGTTACAATTGGCTAGCTATATATGTGCGCAGATTAAAATAATGTGATACTAGTTGATTAACCTAGAATATTTAAAATGCATACTCTTTATGCTTTGACTTGGATTAACAAAATTTCATAAATAATGACTTGGCCAAGACATTTCTAAAGAAAACAAGTTCAAATGCCCAAAGCATACGAAATCAACATTTATGTGAGTTTACTACATAGTTGGTAACGAACTACCAATTTTCCTGTCATGGTGACAAGTCGCGGGTACTGGCGATGATTGGCGATGCATCGCCAATACATGTGATAGGCCAAAAAATTCCCAGTTTCACTGCTATAAGCTTTGGCCACTTTCCAAACATGTCAACACATGCATGGATAGCCACAAAACTTGACATACATGTAAAACTTGTTGTATAGATCACAAGCAACTATCACAATCCAATCTATGATGCATTATAACATCATTCTAATCATCACAAATCTCATATTCCACGATGATTCAACCTTGCCCACTAACTAATGTTATTGCTAGAACTACTCGAATTCATCATGCAAACATCAAGTTATTAACTTCTAACCAAAATGAAAGCTCCCTATCAACTAATAAACATGAAATCAATGAAGAAAGCATTGATTACCTTATATAAAAAATAGGGGATAGAGGGAAACATGCTTCCAAGCTCCAAAACCATGATTTTATGCTTGAAACAAGCTTCCAGTGGCCTAGATACTTATGGTGGCTTCTCTTGTCACTTAAAGCTCTTGATTTTGAGTTTTAATGGATGAAGAAATGATGGTGTGAAGGATGAACTCGGGTTATGGCAGCCATCCCCCACTTTACCATCTTATAAACCAAGTTTAAAACCCAAGCCACCCAAGTATTAGATATGGAACACTTAAACCCCCTTCTTTTGGTAACCTTAGTCAATCTTCGTTAATTTATGTTTATTTCAATTAAGTTTGGATTAAAGTTAAAAGTTAGGTTATGAAAACTCATTTTAAATACTCAGGTCCTAACCCAACTCGTCAGGATGCAAAATTATGTTTTTCCCTAAACCTTATTTAGTGCCTTAAGCTCCTTGGAACTTAGTCAACATTGCTAAACTTTCCTATTCTTGCTATGTAAACTTGAATTTAAGGTTCTAAACTAGATTTAGAGCACTTTACCTTTCTCAGGCATGCATCCCACTAGAGGGCCATAACATTCTCCCCTCATTCTGGAATTTGGTCCCCCAAATTCCGTTGCAACTCCGGAAAAACAATAGGATATCTTTTCAGCATATCCTGCTTCATTTCCCAGGTAGCTTCCTCTTCACTATAGTTAGACCATAGGATCTCAACCATTGGAATGCACTTGGTTCGAAGTTTCTTGACTTGCCTATCAAGTATTTGAACAGGTTTCTCTTCATAGGCCAAGTATTCCTGGATGGGTACTATTGAAGGATTAACTACCTATCTCAGATCCATTATGCATTTCCTTACAAGACTAACATGAAACACGCTATGCACCTAGCATAGGTTAGGTGGTAACACCAACTAATAAGCAACCTTTCCTATCTTGTCCAAAATTTTGTAGGGTCCAATGTACCTAGGGGCTAACTTACCCCTTTGCCCAAAATGGGTAACTCCTTTCATGGGCGACACTTTAAGAAGTACTTTGTACCCAACTTCAAAACTTAAGTCTCTCATCTTCAAATTAGCATACTTGGTCTGTCTATCGTTGGCTGCCCTAATCCATTACTGGATTAACTTGATCTTAGCTGTGCTATCAGCGATGATCTCAAGACTGATAACTACCCTGTCTGTAGGGTCTGCTGAACAATGGGGTGTCATACACCGCCTTCCATACAAGGCCTCGTATGGTGCCATACCTATAACAGTTTGATGACTGTTATTATAAGTAAACTCAATGAGTGGTAAATGCTGATCCCAATCACCTCTAAAATCAACAGCACACATACATAACATATCCTCCAAAGTTTGGATCACTCTCTCATACTGCCCATCAGTTTAAGGATGAAAAGCAGTACTAAGACTAACCTTGTATCTTAATGCCTCCTGGAAAAGCATTCCAAAACCATGACACAAATGAAGGATCTCTATTAGATATAATCTCATCTGGTATACCGTGAAGTCTCACAATCTCCTTGAGATACAACTGAGCCAAACTCTCCAATTTATAAGTGATCTTGATAGGTATAAAGTGTGCTACCTTTGTCAGCCAATCAACCACTACCCATATATTATCATGCTGGCTTTGAGTATCTGGGAATCCAACTAAGAAATCCGTAGTAATGGAGCCCCACTTCTTCACTAGAAGAGATAAACTCTGAAGGGTGCTTGCTAGTTTCTAATGTTCAGCTTTAACCATTTGGCATGTCAAACAGTTTGCCACATGTCCTGCTACATCCTTTTTTAGTCTTGGCCACTAGAAATGTGTTCTTAGATCATGATACATCTTACTAACGTTAGGGTGAACGTTCAAAGTACTATTATGGGCCTCATGTAGGACTTGCTACCTAAGTCTTTCCACATTCGGTACATAGAGATGATCTCTATAGTGTAGTATTCTATCCTTGCACTGGAATTCCTTATTTACAGTACCAAGCTTCGCTTTTCTTGAAATTTTCTTGAACAATGAATCTTTTATATGAGCATCTTTAACTTTCACTAGCCAAGCAGATTGTATTTCCAGAACATAAACTAGGAATTTCTCTTGGTTTTGCAAAAATTCATGCAAAACTAAGAAACAATCCCCCAAACATCCTTCCAAGGAATCCTTAGACAAAATCACTCTTGTGTAGTTCTGGCTCAACACATTTGCTATTATATTCCCTTTGCCTACACAGTACTCGATTGAACAATCATAATCTTTTATATATTTAATCCACCAACATCACCTCATGTTTAAATCCTTTTGCGTGAATAAGTATTTCAAACTCTTATGATCGGTGAAGATCTTGAATGAGCTCCCCATCAAGCAATGTTTTCATAACTTGAGTGCAAAGATTACCATTGCTAGCTCAAGATCGTGACTCGGGTAGTTCAACACATTAGGCCTGAACTGTCTTGAACCATAGGCGATCACTTGATTCTCCTGCATCAATACAAATTCTAGACCAGAACCCCATGCATTAGTTTTTACCGTAAAAGACTTGTTCGGATCTGGTAGAATGAGTATTAGTGCACTAGTCAATCTTTTCTTTAGCTCCATGTAAGCTTCCCCACACTTTAGTGTCCATTCAAACTTATGAGTTTTTAGGTTAAGGCCATTAACAGTGTAGCTATCGCAGATAATTTCCCTATGAATCACCTGTAATGGCTTGCCAAGCCCAAGAAACTCTTCACTTCTATAATTGTAGTTAGCCTCTTCCACTCAATTATCACCTGAACCTTTTCAAGATCAACTGACAGACCCTGAGCACTGATGATGTGCCCTATAAATTGAATCATTTCGGACCAAAACTCATACTTAGATAACTTTGTATAGTACTGATTATCCTTTAACACTTGCAAAACTGTCCTAAGGTCATTCTCATGTTCTAGAGAATACTGTGAGTACAGCAAAATGTCATTGATGAAAACATTAACAAACTAATCCAGAAATGGTTTAAAATTTTGATTCTTGGCTTCCATGAACACTGCAAGGGCGTTAGTCACATGGAATGGTATAACTTTATATTCATAGTGTCTGTATCTTGTCCTAAAGGCAGTTTTCGAGATATCTTCCTCCTTAACTCTGATCTGAAAGTATCCAGACTATAGGTCAATCCTAGAAAACACCTTTGCTCCTCTGAGTCTATCGAATAGGTCATCAATTCTAGGAAGCAGATACTTATTCTTGATTGTTACTGCATTCAACTTTTTATAGTCGATGCACAGTCTCAACATTCCATCCTTCTTCTTCATAAACAACATCGAGGCTCCCCACGGTGATACACTAGGCCTTATAAAGCCTTTCTTTAGCAGTTCCTCCAACTGCTTCTTTAACTCATCCATCTTGGGAGCTGACATTCTGTAAGGTGCAATTGAAATAGGTTCAACTCCAAGTTGAAGATGGATTGCAAACTTGTTATCCCTCTTGGGTAGTAACCTGGGCAACTTTACTGGAAACACTTCAGGAAACTAATTGGCTACAGGAATCTTCTCAAGTTCCTCTTCTATGGCTACCCCATTCAATGAATAATACTCTTCTTCACTAACTATAGGTATGGTATCCATAAGTCTAAGATGTAAAATTTTAGCACTAGATGCTAATCCTCCTGTGCAAGTCACTCTAGCTCCCTGAGCATCAGTAATGTCGACTGAGTGATTTGCATAGTCAATTTGTGCCTTATGCTTACTTAGCCAGTCCATTCCCAACACTAGGTCATAAGACCTCTATTCTTTTGCCCACAACTTTCAACAGAAATCATGGTCACGTAACTGCAAGGGATACCTAGAAACCACTTCATTGGTCACAATAAAACTCCTCCCTATAGTTCTGATGAGTCTTAACTCACTTGAGAATTCTTGTTGTAATTTAAACTTGTCTACCAAGGCAAATGATATCACTGAAAAAGTAGCTCCTATACCAAAAAGAACTCTAACACTACCATTTTGAAAAGTAAAATTACGTTGAACAGTGGCTGGCTCCTTTGTCATCTGACTAGCCAGGGTAAAAACCCTCAGGTCAACTATTGTTGCAGCTACACCAGGTCATTTTCCTATGGCAAAAGGTGCAGGGGTAGGTTCCTAGGCAGACGTAGAAAAGGTTGAGGGCATTCCCTTGCCCAATGTCTTTTCTGACCACAAATATTGCAAATATCAGTCCCCAAGGTACATGGCCTCATGCCATGTAATCGTCCACACTTAGGGCATAAACCCATTTTCTTTCTCTTGAAGGGACCTTGGCTTTTAACCATGGGTTGTTTCCTAGTGCCCTTTCCTAGGTTGGCTCCACCTTTTGGGTAGGTACCCTCAAATCCTCAAACTCCTTTTCTAAGGCAGACACCTTTTGAACCACTTGGCGATAACTCCTGATGTCCACTATCACCATACATCTCTAAAGCATGGGTGTCACACTTTGAAAAAATTTCTTGGCCTTCTACTCATCATTACCAACCATATAAGGAGCATACCGAATGAGTGAATTATAACACTGCTCAAACTCTGGAACAGACATCTCACCTTGCACTAAATTTTCAAACTGGATCCTTCTCTGATCCTGTGTAGCCTCACTAACATATTCTTGTTAGAGCTTTCTCTCAAAGTTTGACCACTTGAGCACCTTTTTTTTTGTGCTCTAGTCCAGTTCTATTGCTTTTACATAGCATCTCCTTCACATCATCCTACCATAAACTAGCTCACCCTCTAAAAAAGAAAGGTACTAAGGCCTTTCTTTGCTCGAACCCATAACCTCCACAAGTGAAAAGTTGATTCATCCTAGATAACCAATCTTCTGCTCGATCGAATTCACTTGTCCCACCAAAACTCAGTGGGTCAACAATCTTAAACTTTTCCAACAACCTCATTTGATGTGGGGTATCTCCCCTCCTTGGGCCTCTGTAACCATTAGCTCCTCATCCTCTTCATGAACATGATTTCTCCGTTCATGAGCCCTAGGCACTTGCTGCTGCTCAGCATGCCTTTCCTCATCTTGGTGTGGATCATTCTCCTTTTGGACAACTTTTCTGTCCTTATGATCATGAAACAACTCAGTTATGATGGTGGTCATACCCTATGCCACTTAGGTCATTGTCTGAGTTAACCCTAGAAGCACCCTAGATATCTCATTTAGCCTTGCCACAACTAGGTCACTAGAACCTTCACCAAGTGCTTTAGCTCCTCTTGACGCTCTTAACCTAGTGTCAACCACAGCAACCTGCAATCAATACCAGATGACATTCCCAAATGTTGGTCAACACTAACTATCTTACCACATAGACATTCCAAAACTAGATCTCAGCCTTAGCCTTCAATATCTATAAAGTCAGCTCTAAGCTCTGATACCAAAAACTAACATGGGCATTCTTGGCCCTTACCAAGGAAACTTGTGAGAACTGGTCTCACGGTGGTTGCAATTGGCTAGCTATATATGTACACGGATTAAAATTCCGTGATACTAGTTGATTAATCTATAATATGCAAAATGCATGCTCTTCATGCTTTGACTTGGATTAACAAAATTCCATAAATAATGACTTGGCCAAGACATTTCCAGATAAAATAAGTTCAAATAGCCAAAGCATACAAAATCAAGATTTATGTGAGTTTACTACATATAACAAGTGTGTGGGAGCATTCATACATAAAGTAGACTAATGCCCTCCCCCAAGAGCAACCCTAGAGTCTAGCACTTCTCAAAACATACACAATGGAAGCAACTAGAAGCACTATATATACAAGCCTCAACTAAGATCTTTTTGAACTAACTCCCACCTTGGATGCAGGTCCTAGTGGTGAGTCACAAAAGTCCTTGTCCACGTGATGCTAGGCTCTGTAGCCAAAAGAAAATTGTAGTTGGTACTGTTCCTCAACCAACAAGTTACCCAAGCAGGCTAGAATCTTAAAGATTCTCAAGTATAATACCTGCAACAAAAGCTAACTACCACGATAACCCTCAACAGTTACCCAGCCCAACGACTTTAGAGTCTGCACAACATAACTAAGGAGTGAGAATTCAAAAATTCTCAGTAAGGGTCTTCATGGTATCTGCAATAAAATTACTAAGGACTCTACATCTGAGAACATTTGTAACCTATTGTGAACTCATACAGCTTGAAGGTCTAATATATGCATATACCTAGGTCCCTTGAGACCTCTCCTCATCCTAGTCCTTGAACTACAGGGCATAGCCTTGTCCTCTAGGAAGCTTAGCTTGCTAGCCTAACTAGTGATAAATCACCAGTTGAACCTCTCTCGTTTATGTTGAACAGGGGCATTATGGTGGGACTATTGTAGACTAGGCAATAAAGACCTTGTAGACTAGGTGCACTAAGGTTTCACCTTGCAACCTTGTGGCTAATGGCACAACTAGGTTACCAAGGGTTCTAAACCTTTCACCCATGCTAATGATACTTAGTTGTGATCCTTAGTAAACTAGTTTTCTTGCTTATGTAGAAGTAACCATAAATCTTTACAAAACTCAAGAAAACTCCTAGGTCTTGAAGGACTTTTGAAAGTCTCAGAGTACCCCTAGAATGCTTAGACCCCAAGGTACCCTAAGAACCCCCTTAGGTCTCCCCTTGACCTTCCTAACAAAATTTGAAATTTTAGCCATTATGCTGCAGTGACACGTTGCCAACTGTAGTGACGCATTGTAACAATTGGTAACGAGCTGCCAATTTTCCTATAATCGCGGGTACTAGAGATGATTGGTGACGCATCGCCAATACCTACGAAAACCCAGAAAATTCCTAGTTTCGCTGCTACGAAATTTGGACACTTCCCAAACATATCAAACATGCATGGATAGCCTTCAAACTTCACATACAAGTAAGCATAGATCACAAGCAAGTATCACAATCCAATCTATGATGCATTATAACAACATTCCAATGATCACAATTATCATAGTCCACCATGATTCACCTTGTCCCCTAACTAATACTATTGTTGGAACTACTCGAATTGATCAAGCAAACTCATTCCAATTGCATTAATTGAACTAAAAAATAAAACTCCCTCACCTAAGCTCCAAGTAACAAGCAAGAATTATGCAACTCTTTCTTAAAAACTCAAGTTCTAGAAAGCTCCACCTAGTTCCAAGCAAATATGAGCACAAAACATCAAGTTACTAACTTCTAACCAAAACCCAAGCTCCCTATCAACTAATAAACATGAAATCAATCAAGAACACATTGATTACCTCGTATAAAAAATACGGGATAGAAGGAAACATGCTTCCAAGCTCCAAAAACATGATTTTATGCTTGAAATAAGCTTCCAATGGACTATATACTTACGGTGGCTCCTCGTTTCACTAAAAGCTCTTGATTTTGAGCTCCAATGGATGAAGAAATGATGGTGTGAAGGATGAACTCGGGTTATGGCAGCCATCCCCCACTTTACCATCTTATAAACCAAGTTTAAAACCCAACCCAAGTATTAGACATGGAACACTTAAACCCTTTTCTTTTGGTAACCTTAGTCATTCTTGGTTAATTTATATTTATTTCAACGAAGCTTGGATTAAAGTTAAAATTTAGGTTATAAAAGTTCATTTTCAACACTTGGTTGATAACCCGACTCATTAGGATGCAAAATTACCATGTTGCCCCTGAACCTCATTTACTGCCTTAACCTCTTTGGAACTTAGTGAACATTGCTAAACTTTCCCATTCTCGTTATGTAAACGTGAATTAAGGTTCCAAAATAGATTTAGAGCACTTTACCTTCCTCAAGCATGCTTCCCATTAGGAAGGCCATACAATTATG
Organism: Aquilaria sinensis; assembly: GCA_005392925.1. Classification (NCBI taxonomy): domain Eukaryota; kingdom Viridiplantae; phylum Streptophyta; class Magnoliopsida; order Malvales; family Thymelaeaceae; genus Aquilaria; species Aquilaria sinensis. The sequence continues at coordinate 54,045 of SMDT01003324.1, read as the reverse complement.
TGTCCAAATGTGCCACATGCAGGGTGCAAAGGTAGACCATCAGAAGCCAACTTGTACCCTGTAGACTTAACCTATGCTAGGGAGAAAGTGGGGCAACATAACCATGGGCTTTTTGACTTGGTTGCTTATGACCAGATTAAGGCATGATACAATATGGGTAATTGTGGATAGGCTAATGAAATGTGCCCACTTCTTACCTATGAAACTCACATATTCTCTGAACAAGTTGGCTCAGATGTATATTCAAGAGATAGTGATACTACATGGAATACGAAATTCCATTGTATCTAATAGAGATCCAAGATTTACAACTCAGTTTTAGAGTGCTTTTCACAAAGCACTGGGCCCCCAAATCCACCTAAGTACTATTTATCAGCCTCAGACTAATGGGCAAACTGAAAGGGTGATACAAATACTGAAAGACATGCTTAGAAGCTATGTGTTGGATTTCAAGGGTGAATGGGACAAACACTTGCCATTAGTGGAATTATCATATAATAATAGTTATCAAAGCACCATTTGGCATGGCACCTTATGAAGCATTATATGGAAGAAGGTGCATGACACCCTACTATTGGGTGGAAGCCTCAGATAAGCTAGAGTTGGGTCCCCAAATTATTGAGGAAACTACTACTATGATCAAGAAGATTCAAGAAAGATTAAAGGCAGACAATAAAAGAACCACAACCTATGTGAATAAAAGAAGGAAAGACTTGGAGTTTGAGGTTGGTGACAATGTTTGGCTAAAAGTTACACCAACCAAAGGCATTATCAAATTTGGCAGAAGAACGAAGTTAGCTCTAAGATATATAGGTCCTTATGAGATCTTGGACAGAGTTGGTAAGGTATCATACAGGTTAGCTCTACCACCAAGCATGTAAAGTGTCTGTTGGACACAAAGCATGCTATTGTAGTGAAAGACATATAGTTGGAACCTAACTTGATATATGAAGAGAAACCTATAGCTGTCTTAGCCAAGGATACCAGAAGGTTAAGAAACAAGCTCATTCCCATGGTTAAAGTTAAGTGGCCACACCACTCTAAAAATAAAGCAACCTAGGAAACTAAGAACTTATGGAAAGGTATCCTATAGAATACTAAAGTTAAAGAGAATCTTTTTGGACCAAAATTTTTAGGGGGGGTATTGTTACCACACCACAAAAACCAAAGAATTACAAAGTGTAGCATAACGTTCAAAAACCATTATATTGTGTAATTCCCATCATAGTGATTGAAGTGTGGTTTAAAAGGCATGATCAACACCTTCTTAAAAGTGTTGCAAGTTGGTAACTTGGCCCCCAAGAGAAGCCTTGAGGATTACTTGTTTGTCAAGCAACCTATGGACTTTTTTGTAAGATTTTGGAAATTCAGGTACTGAATTGCAAAAGTTTCACAAAAGAGATTTGGAGAGTTATGAGAAGGATATGAGTGGTATGAAAGTGCTATTGGAGGACCAAATTGATTATGAGAGACAACTAAGGACAAAGAAAACACAAAAAGGCATAAATGACCTAAGTGTTCTAATGTTGGCCTAAAGATGTGTATGCCTTTGACTTAAGTCAAATGGTGAAATTGTGGAGTTATCCCACACTAGGGAGGGCAACTAAGGCATGGGATAAGGAAGTCAAATCTGGGCCAAGAAATTAAGGTTAATAAACCATGGCCATGTAGCAAGGAAAAGGACATAAAGCATGGTTAAGACTGGTTAAGTGTGTTTGTGCACTTAAGACCATTTCAAGTCCATCATGGTCTTTATCTCTCCACAATTTCGGCCTCCACAAGAAAAAACAAAGCTAGTCCTCTCCTCCACACTTCCTCCATAACCACCACACCTTCAAACTTAAAGCTACTTGAAATTGAAAGCAAAAGGAAGCAATTGGAAGTAAACTAGAGCTATTGCTTGGGTGCTTTAAGGATCAAGCTTGGAATTTAGCCTACCCATCTTGGTAAGGGTTCTCTTGCTTTCATGGATTGTTTACTATATTTTCAAGCATTCATGGAGCTAAGGCTAAGCTTGGAAGAGAGCCATGAGCTTAAGGAACCAAGCTTAGTGAGGGGAGTGCACTTATTGAAGGTTTTGTGACCTAGTGTTAAGTGCATAAGGATGAGAGTGAATTGAAAGGTTTCTAAAACCCAAAGTTGGTACTAACTAGTGTTAAAACTGTCCTAAGACCAAGCTTAAGCCTAAGGAGGACTGCCATAGTGATTTACTTAAGTTTATTGCATGTTTTATGTATGGACTAACCTATTGTTTATGTTGCTGCTACATTTCTTCACTTTACAAGAGATCCATGAGAAAAGATCTAGGAGAAGGCGGAGAGATCATAGAGAGCATCACTATACAGAGGGCTCTCACAGATCTAGAAGACATAGATCAAATGATCTAGAAGGCCTAGTGATGTCAGACTGTTGCAGAAGTTCCAAGGCCTAAGACCTTGAGAGTTTGATGGAAGAGTTGGGCTAGGGAGAGCTAAGGAGTGATTAATCTTCATAGAAAATATCTTTGAGAGGATGCCACTCAGCTCCACCAACAAGTTATCACTGGTTACTTACAACTTGGTAGGCAATGCAGAGATGTGGTGGAGAAACACTAGAAATAGGTATGCTTTCCAAAAGGGCGGAAGGCCAGGAAGAGATATTGAGATGAGCTGGACAGGGTTCACACAGCTATTCCAAGAGCAGTACATCATTGATGCCATCAAGGATATGAACCAAGCTGAATTTGATACTCTAAGGCAAGACAACCTCAATATCTTATAGTACGAGCACAAATTCAATTAGTTGGTGAGGTATGCTCCTTAGTATCATGGACTAGAGGAGTTGAAGGCCAAAAGATTTGTTAGAGGCCTAAAGTCAGACATTAGAAAGGATGTTAAACCTTTTTTTGCAGTCACATACTATGAAGCATTGTAGAAAGCTCTATTACTAGAGCAAGAGGAGTATGAGACTAGGTACTTTCCTAGTGGACTAGGGGAAAGTAGCCAGGTAGGAGGGAAACAAAAGAAGCCACCATATGGCAAAGGAATTGACAAGAGTTCACATCTTGGTGGTGGGGTCGAGGTTATGGGTAAGTTCCCTAGCCTAAGGTACCCTAAATGTAAGAAGTTTCATCGAAAGAAACTTTGCTATTTTGACACCCAAGTGTGTCTAGGATGTAGATGTTACTGTTTTTTGCACATTGAGTCATGATATTTTATTAAGGCATTAATCCAACAATTATGTTTGTTGTTTTGTTTCTGTGTAACTTAACAAACATAATCGTAACCCTAGAATAATGATATTCTTAAACGTCCCTGGTCTAGTATTATTGTGGAGCGGGTTGCAATAATACATAACGACTAGTATATGTGGAGACTAATATGAGATATTTAGTCTACATATGGGTAAAAGTTGGAGAACTTGTGTACTGGACCGACCCACCATGAGAACACTACATGGATCGTTATATGAGTGTCATAAGTGATTCTCAAAGTGATCATGGTATATGTAGTCCTTCGACCTAAGATCATCAAGGTTCCCTACATGTGAGTCACATACTTTGATACTTTCCTTTGTTGCTCGTAACTGAGTGAACTTGAAGGAGGTCATTGGGTATGTCACATATCATGCGGAGGGATTTGTATGATCAAGATGGGATTTGTCCTTCCTATGCAACAGGAGTGATATCTTCGGACCCCTTGATAGAGTGAGACTTAGAAAATGCATGGCCATGCTCGGATGAGTTGATATATGATATCAACGTCATCAGTTTAAGTTGGTCTACTCGGTAATCAAGAAACCAAAGATTGGGCTATACGAGAGTGACACATTCCATGTCTCGTGCTTAGTCTTGATATCTTGGACAAAGGGACAATGGCATATATCGGTGATGATCATAAAGGTTTAGTCGATTCACCGACAATCTTGTCACTTGGGTAGCAATGATGTGTTGCTAGACACCGCTCATTGCTTATGATCATAAATGTGATTTATGATCATTGCTAACATGGCAAGAGCCTATTGGGTCGCACACATAGAGCTATTTGGATCATTAGAGTGCATGGGCTAATTATTTGGGTTATGGTTTCACTTTAATTTCGTATTAATAATGGGCCAAGGAGTTGAGCCATTATTAAGCCCAAAATTAAATCCTAATTGGATTAGGGTTTTGAAACCCATTAGGCCTGGAAGTTGAGTCTCACTATAAATACAACTTTTAAGTGAGAAATTCGCAGGTCTCCTTGCCCTAGCCTCAAAAAATGACAGCCGCACTCTTCTCTTGCAATTCCTTGGAGGACGCAAGCTAGCACTGCAAGCGCAAGAGAAACACATCTACCGGGACGTGGTGGAAGCGTGGTGATCCCGAGAGGCTTGTGTGGATACCATAGAGAGCCTGAACATGTCAACTATCCAGGTTTTGTGATTCGACTCTACAGTTGAGTGAGAGATCTCAACCGAAAATTAGGTATGAAATTTTCAAACTCCCGGTTTACCCCATTTTAATTTGATCCTGGAGGGTTTCGGTTAAATTTCGCTGAGCTGTTTGGCTCCCGAAACCCAACAGGAGATCCATGGATCATTGGATGAGAGACTGCCCACTGGCTCAAAGGAAGCCAGAAGACCTCTAGTAAGGCCTATTGGGGCAAGACCTAGAGGAGGAGCACCTAGGGAGGGATAGCAGAGGCGAGTTCTTCCAATGCTTCAGCCTCTAGTGCAGAGAGCTGGTAGAGTCTTCCAAGTGGAAAGGCTAGAAACTTCAGAGTAGGTAGGAGCACTAAGAGGTAACATTTACCTGAATGGTATGCCTGTTAGTGTTCTGTTTGATACTGGTGCATCTATGTCTATTGTGGCTAGGAAATTTGTTGATGCCATGAAATTGGCTACTGAAATCATGCCTAGGATATCCTTAGTGAAAACAGCAGGTAGTCAATGTCTTTTCACTAATGACCTAGCTAAGGATTATGAGCTAGTAGTAGGAAAGACTATGGTTATGACTAGTCTGCTAGTGTTGGACATTGTTAAGTATGATTTAGTACTGAGTATGAAATGGCTTGCTATGCATAACATATGAAATGGCTTGCTATGCATAACATAATAATTGATTGTGCTAAGAGGGAAATCACATTGCCTGATGGTGAAGCGCATGCATTAGTGAATTATAAGGAATTAGTTCATGAAATGTATGGCATGGAGCTAGAGGTACTAGATGAAATACCTGTGATTTCTGAGCATGATTACTGTTATGCATTAAATGAATTGTATTGTGATGGGGAAGTGGACAGAATACCTGTAGTGAGAGACTTTCCATAAGTCTTTCCTAAAGACCTGCCAGGTATTCCTCCGCAAAGGGAAATTGTGTTTGAGATCAAGTTGCAACCAGGAGCTAGTCCAATATCCATACCTCCTTATAGAATGTCAATCATAGAGATGAATGAGCTCAAGAAACAACTTGATGAACTTTTTGAAAAAGGGTTCATAAGGTCAAGTGTTTCACCATGGGGAGCTCCTATTCTCTTTGTGAAAAAGAGGGGTGGATCTTTCAGACTACGCATTGACTATAGGAAGCTCAATGCAATGACTATTAAGAACAAGTATCCACTCCTTAGGATTGAAGATCTTTTTGATCAACTTAAGGGAGCTGAGATTTCTCCAATATAGATTTGAGATCTGGATACTTCCAGTTGAGAGTAAAAGAAGAGGACATTCCTAAGACTGCATTGAGGACTAGATATGGGCATTATAAGAACACAGTCATGCCATTTGGTTTGACTAATGCCACAGCTGCTTCCATGGACTTGATGAACAGAGTGTTTAGACCACATTTGGACAAATTTGTGGTTGTGTTCGTTGATGACATCCTAGTGTATTCCAAGGATGAAAATGAACATGAACATCATCTGAAGATTGTCCTAAAGACTCTATTGGAACATCAACTTTATGGAAGGTTATCCAAGTGTGAATTCTAGATAAGGGAAGTATCTTTCCTAGGACACATCATAGATGCACAAGGCCTTAACGCAGACCCTGAAATGGTCAGGGCAGTGCAAGAGTGGGAAAGACCAAGGACTGTGAAGGAAATTAGAAGTTTCCTAGGATTAGCTAGATACTACAGGAGATTTGTATCAGGCTTTTCCATGATTGCCTTAGCTCTTACACATCTGACCAAGAAGGGTCAAAGATTTGAGTGGACTAAAAAGTGTGGAAAGAGTTTCTAAGAACTGAAGCAGAGGTTGATTGAAGCTTCAGTATTGCTTATTCCTGATCCAAGTAAGCCCTACATCATCTACATAGATGCATCTAGATCTGGGTTAGGTTGTGTGCTTATACAAGACAGATATGTCATTACTTATGGGTCAAGGCAGTTAAGACCGCATGAGCAAAATTATCCTACCCATGGCCTAGAACTGGTAGCAGTGATTTTTGGTCTGAAGCAATGGAGGCATTGTTTGATGGGTAGTTCTTTTGTGATCCACATTGACCGCAAGAGCTTAAAGTACTTGTTCACTCAGAAAGAGTTGAACGTGAGGGAAAGGAGATGGTTAGAATACATCAAGGACTATGACTACTGTATAGAGAACGCTGAGGGCAAAGACAATCTAGTAGTAGATGCCTTGAGCAGGAAGTGCACGGATCCTCTAAAAGGAGGATCCATAACTGATTATGATGAGAAAAATAGTCTGCTATGCCTATGGCGTAAGTGGCATAAGTAGGAGGAAGCCCAAATCTACACATTGACAATTTAGTGTAAATGGATTGAAAAAGCCAGAAAGGCACAGGAGATAGATCCTGATCTGAAAAAGAATTCAAGAGATGAAAAAGGTTCATTGTATCAATCCTTTGCCTACAAGCAAAGATTACTGTATTTTAAAGGCTGAATTTATGTGCCTAAAGGAGCAAAGCTGAGGGATGAAATAGAAAAGGCTCACACAAGCAAGTTGAACATCCATCCAGGAAGTGAGAAAATGTATAAAGACTTGAAGACTAACTTTTGGTCGCCAAATATAAAGAGAGACATAGCTACTTATGTCTCCAATTGTGCCACATGCCAGAGGGTAAAGGTAGAGTACTAGAAGCTAGCTGGTTCCTTACAGACTCTACTAATACCAGTAAGGAAATGTGGAAGCATAACCACAGACATTTTCATTGGGTTGCCTATGACCAGATTAAGACATGATACAATCTGGGTCATTATGGATAAGCTAACCAAGTGTGCCCACTTCTTACCTATGAAACTCACAAACTCCTTGGAGAAGTTAGCTCAGATGTATGTCCAAGAGATAGTGAGAATACATGGAGTGCCAGACTTCATTGTATCTAATAGCGATCCAAGATTTATAGCTTGATTTTGGAGTTCTTTTCATAAAGAACTGGGAACCAAAATCCACCTGAGTACTATTTATCATCTTCAGACTGATGGTCAAATAGAAAGGGTGATACAGATATTGGAATACATGCTCAAGAGCTGTGTTAGATTTCAAGGGTGAATGGGACCAACATTTGCCATTGGTGGAATTCTCATATAACAATAGTTACCAAAGCACCATTGGCATGGCACCTTATGAAGCATTACATGGAAGAAGGTGCCTGACACCCCACTATTGTATGGAAGCGTCAGACAGGCCAAAGTTTGGTCCCAAAATTATTGGAGAGACAACTGCCAAAATCAAGAAACTTTAAGAGAGATTAAAGGCAGCCAATAAAAGGACTACAGCCTCTGTGAACAAAAAAAAGGAAAGACTTGGAATTTGAGGTTGGTGACAATGTTTGGCTGAAAATTGCACCAACCAAAGGTACAATCAGATTTGGCAGAAGAACCTAGTTAGCTCCAAGATATGTAGGTCCTTATGAGATCTTGGACAAAGTTGGCAAGGTAGCATACAGGTTAGCTCTACTGCAAAGCATGTCAAGTGTTCATAATGTTTTTCACATCAGTATGCTTAAGAAGTGCCTATTGGACACAAAGCATGCTATTATAGTGGAAGACATACAGTTGGAATCTAACTTGACATATGCAGAGAAACCTATAGCTATCTTAGCCAAGGATACCAGAAGGTTAAGAAACAAACTTATTCCCATGGTTAAAGTTCAGTGGTCACACCACTCTAAGAGAGAAGCAACCTGGGAAACTTAAAAAAGACCTTATGGAAAGGTATCTTGAAGAATACCCGAAGCTAAAGGCTATTTTTGAGGACCAAAATTTTTAAGGGGGGGAGGATTGTTACTAGCACACAAAAATGGGAGAATTACAAGTGTGGGATAATGGTCAAAAAGCCATTATATTGTGTAATTCTCTTCATAGTGATTGAAGTGTGAGGGGTAAAACGTATAATGAACACCTCCTTAAAAATGTTCCAAGTTGGTAACTTGGCCCCCAAGAAAAGCCTTAAGGGTTGATTGTTTGTCAAGCAACCTATGGACTTTTTTGTAAGGTTTTGGAAATTTAGATACTCAATTGCAAAACTCTCATGGAAGGGCCTTGGAGAGTTATGGGAAGAATATGAATGATATGAAAGTGCTATTGGAGGACCAAATTGCTCATGGAAGACAAGTTTGGACAAATGAAACACTAAAAACGTCTTAGTGTAATCCTTAAGTTGTTCAAGCTTTTGACTTAAGTCAAAGTGTGAGATTGTGGCATTTTCCCACCATGGGGGAGGTAGCCAAGACATGATAAATAGTAAAAAATGTTGGGTACATGTGTACTAATGAGTTCAAGACAAAGAAACCATAATTAGTGAGAAGGAAAATGACATAAAGCAAGGTTAAGCTTGTTAAGTGTGTTTTATGCCCTTACGCTCATTTAAGGCCTTTTAAGCGGCCAAATCACTTATCTCTCCCTCATTTTCATCCTTCTCTAGGCCAAGAACACAGCAACACTTCCTCCATAGCCACCACACCTTCAAACTTGCAATTGATTGAAATTGAAGGCAAAAGGAAACAATTGGAAGCAAAGTAGAGCTATTGCTTTAGTACATCAAGGATCAAGCTTGATTTTCGGTCTACCCACTTTGGTAAAGGATGTATTTCTCTCATGGGTTGTTTTCTATATTTTTCAAGCAACCATGGAGCTAGGGCTAAGCTTGGAAGAGAGCCATGAGCTTGATGAACCAAGCTTAGTGAGGGGAGTGCAGTTATTGAAGGTTTTGTGACCTAGTGTGAAGTGCACAAAGATGGCAGTGAAATGAGGGTTCTAGAGCCCAAAGTTAGTCTACTTACTGTTCAAATCCTCCTAAGACCAAGCATTAGCTTGAGGAGGGCTGCCATAGTGATTTACTTAACTTTATTGCATGTTTATGAACTAACCTATGGTTTATTGTTGCTGCTGCATTTCATGTGTTTGTTGGTTGTGAATGGCTGCTGCATTTGGTTGCTATATCTTATATAAATGTACTGTGTTTTTTTTTGTTTTAGTGTCTTTGGATGCAAGTTTTGATGATGGTCACATTGCCTATTGAAACCAAGCGTTACCCTCACTAAGTTTCTCAATGAAACTTACTCCCCTCAATTCTGTCATTTCAGGTTTAGCAAAAATATCACATTCAAACTAACACTTGTGGTTTGATTTTTGATCTCAATTTTCAGGTACAATAACTTCCATATGTCTACTCATGAACTGGAAATTTTGGTGATTTTAGGAGCACATTTGGTATTTTTAATGGTGGTACTTATTGTGTTGTGCAGCAGCTGTCCAACATCCTGTTCTGGAGTCTATTGTGTCTCAGGCACTCCTGTAACCTAGGGTGAATATTTAGCTAATTTAAGACCATTTTTTAGTTCATGTACGCATTTAAATGTATTATATGTAAAATGAGACAAGTATGTGAACATTTGAGTAGTGTTTTGGCTATGTAAGTGATGTGGTGCAAAGCTGCCTAAGTGTGAATGACGGGCTGCTTGTTTGTAAATTCTGTTTTAGCCACATGTGGTTGTTAAATGAAAGGGAATGTATTTCCTATGTCTAATGTACATATATGGGTTAGCTTTGGAGGGCTTTCCCCTTGTGAATGAAGTGTTTGCACACTTACGAAATTTTGTATGGGCAAAATGGTCATAAAGTGACTAGAATTTTGACTCTGCACTTAAAGTTCTATATCTCCTTGTGTATAATAAATTTTGCTATGAAATTTTTACCACGCCTATAAAACATCTAGAGGTTGAACTAGGATTTGGAATTTCTGAATTTGGAGCCCTGTACCCAAAGATATGATGTTGCAAATTTGGCTAAGTTACTGTTCATTTCGTCAGAATTTTGTAACCAATTTAAAAAATTCATAACTTGGTCAATAGGTAGGCTATTGATGTAAAAAAAATTTTCTTGGTTTGATCTAAGTCTCTACTTGATAATGGAGCAAATAAAAAAAGGGGGTACACAGCTAGAATGATACATTTTGTTAGTGGAAGTTATTGATGCAGTGGCTGGTCACCGGAACTTAACAAGATTGCCTAATGTGTGGTAGCCAAGATTAAGACTTGTGCTAGTGTTTTACTTCTTTTCTACCATGATGTGTATGAAATGTGAATATGTGTGTGATGGTTGGACCAATATTCATGTGTTTACATAGTGCCCAAGAGGGCCACTTAGCTATGCACAGTAAGGGTAGTGTTCCGATGGCCTACAAAACAATACCAATCCTGGGAGTCTAAATGCACAATTTTGGCACCATAATTGGACTACCCCAGAGTGGGTAATAGGTTTTAATGAGGGTCACATTTCCTTGAGAGTACATGTTACCACCTCACAAAAATGGGAGAATTACGAGTGTGGCATATTGGTCAAAAAGCCATTATATTGTGTAATTCTCTTCATCGTGATTAAAGTGTGAGGGGTAAAATGTATAATGAAAACCTCCTTAAAAGTGTTCCAAGTTGGTAACTTGGCCCCCGAAAAAATCCTTAAGGATTGCTTGTTTGTCAAGCTACCTACACACTTTTTTTGTAAGGTTTTGAAAATTCGGGTACTTAATTGTAAACTCTCAAGAAAGAGCTTGGAGAGTTATGGGAAGGATATAAATGGTATGAAAGTGCTATTGGAGGACAAAATTTCTTATGCAAGACAACTGAGGACAAAGAAAACACAAAAAGGCATAAAGGACCTAAATGTTCTAATGTACGCCTAAGGATGTGTATGTCTTTGACTTAAGTCAAGCAGAGCAATTTGGAGTTTTCTAACCTAGGGAGGGGCGTCTATGGCTTTGAAATTGGTAGAAAATGTTTGGAACATGTGTACCAATAAGTTTAAGACAAAGAAACCATGCTTTTGGGCAAAGTAAATGACATAAAGCATGATTAAGGCTAATAAGGGTGTTTAGTGCCCTAAAGCTAATTTAAGAAGCCTAACTTGAATTTTCTTCACCCATATTTGACCCACACAGTAACCAACCTCCTAATCACTTGTTTGATAGCTCCTCCATAGCCACCATACCTCTAAGATTGAAATTGAAGGCAAAAGGATGCAACTGGAAGTAAACTAGAGCTATTACTTGAGTACTTAAAGGATCAAGCTTCAAATTCAGCCTACCCACATTGGTAAGGGTTCTCTTGCTCTCATGGAATGTTTACTATATTCTTAAGCATCCATGGAGCTAGGGATAAGCTTGTAAAATAGCCATGAGCTTGATGAAGCTTAGAGAGGGGAGTGCACTTATTGAAGGTTTTGTGACCTAGCGTGAAGTGCACAAAGATGGTAGTGAAATGAGAGTTTCTAGAGCCCCAAAGTTAGTACTAACTAGTGTTAAATTCCTCCAAAGGTGAAGATTTAGTTATGGGAGGGCTGCCATAGTGATTTGGTTATGTTTACTATGTGTTTTATGGACTAACCTATGGTTTATGTTGCTTCTGCATTTCATGTGCTTGTTGGTTGTGAATGGCTGCTGCATTTAGTTGTTATATCTTGTATATAGGCATTGTGGTTTTGTGTTTTAGTGTTTTTGATTGCAGGTTTTGATGATGGTTACATTGCCTTTTCCATCCAAGTGCTACCCTTACTAAGTTTCACATTGAAACATACTCCCTCAAATTCTGTCATTTCAGGTCCAGCAGAAAGATCACATTCAAACTGAAATTTGTAGTCTGAGTTTTGATCTGAAATTTCACGTACATGAACTTCCATGTGTCTAGTTATGATCTTAAAATTTTGGTGATTTTAGGAGCACATTTGGTATTTTTTGTGATGGTGCTTATTGTGTTATGCAGCGGCTGTCCACCATCCTGTTTCTGGAGTCCATTATGTCTCAGGCACTCCTGTAAGTTAGGTTGTGTATTTAGCTGAGTTAAGACCATTATGTAGTGTATGTATGCATTTACATGTATTGTATGTATAATGAGACAAGTATGTGAACGTTTGAGTAATGTTTTGGCTATGTATCTGATGTGGTGCAAGGCTGCCTAAATGTGAATCATAGGCTGCTTACTTGCAAATTCTTTTTTGGCCACATAAAGTTGCTAGATGCAAAAGAATGTATTTCTCATGTGTATTGGACATGTATGGGATAGCCTTGGAGGGCTTACCCCTTGTGAATGAAGTGTTCGTACACTTATGAAATTTTGTATGGGCAAAATGGCCATAAAGTTACTAGAATTTTGACTCTGCACTCAAGGTTCTATATCTCCCTGTGTAGAAGGAATCTTGGTATGAAATTTTGACCACACCTAGAGAACATCTAGAGGTTTAACTAGATGTTGGAATTTCTATATTTAGAATCCTGTAACCAAAGTTATGACATTCATTTGGTCAAAATTTTTTACCAACTTCAAAAATCCATAACTTGGTCCATATGTGGGCTATTGATGTAAAAAAGAATTCATTGGTTTTCTCTAAGTCTCTACTTGATAATGGAGAAAAAAAATATGGGGGTATGTGGCTAGAATGATACAATTGATTAGAGGAAGTTACAGGTGCAGTGGCTGGTCACTAGAACTTAACAAGATTGCCTAATGTGTGGTAGCCAAAATTAAGACTTGTGCTAGTGTTTTCTTTCTTTGCTGCCATGATGTGCATGAAATGTGAATATGTGTGTGATGGTTGGACTAATATGCATGTGCTTACATGGTGCCCAAGAAGGCCACTTTGGTATGCACAGTAAGGGTAGTGTTCTGATGGCCTACAGAATATTACCAATCCTGGGAGTCTAAATGCACAATTTTGGCACCATAATTAGACTACCCCGTAGTGGGTAACAAGGGTACTCCAGTTATGATGCCAAAATTGTGCATTTAAAACTCCCAGGGTTGGTATGTTCTATAGGACATCAGAACAACACATTCAGTGTGCATACCCAAGTGACCCTCTTGGGCACTATGTAAATGCATGCATATTGGTCAAACCATACACACGTATTCACATTTTATTCACAATCAGGCAGTAAGGAATAAAAACACTAGCACAAGTCTTAATCTTGGCTAGAACACGTTAGGCAATCTTGTTAAGTTTAAGTAACCAGCCACTGTACCCAAAACTTCCTACAAAAAATTGTATTAATCTAGTCATGTAACCACTTGTTTTATTTGCTTCATTGTTAATTAGAGACTTAAACCAAACCAGGGAATTCTGTTTTACATCAATAGCCCATCCATGGACCAAGTTATAGATTTTTTAAGTTGGTTAAAAAATTCTAACCAAATATACAGTAACTCAGCCAAGTTTTGCAACATCGTAAATTTGGTTACAAGGCTCCAAATGCAGAGATTCCAAATCCATGTTAAACATTTAGATATGCTCTAGGTGTGGTCAAAATTTCATACCAAGATTCATTCAACACAGGGGGGGATATATAACGTTGAGTGGAAGGTCAAAATTCTGTCCACTTTTGGACCATTATGCCTATACAAAATTTCATAAGTGTGCAAACACACTGTTCACAAAGGGTAAGCCCTCCAAAGCTATCCCATACATGTCCAATACACGTAGGAATTACATTCTCTTGCATCTAGAAAGTTTATGTGGCCAAAACAGAAATTACAAACATGCAGCCTATCATTCACACTTAGACATCTTGTGCACTACATTCACATATATAGCAAAACAGTCCTCAAATGTTCACATACTTGTTTCAAATTTACATTTGTTACATGTACATGCATCCATGCAATACAAAATGGCATTAAATCATCTAAAACACACACCTAAGTTACAGGAGAGCTTGAGACACAATGCACTCCAGAAACAGGATACTGGACAGCTGCTGTGTAACACAATAAGCACCATCACTAAAGGTACCAAATGTGCTCCTAAAATCACCAAAATTTTCAGATCACAACTAGATACACGGGAGTTCAAATAACTAAAATTTTATATCAAAAATCAACGAAAATGATTTGTTTTAACGTGATCTTTTTGCTGAACCTAAAATGGGCAGATTTAAGGGGAGTAAGTTTCATTGTAAAACCTAGTAAGTAGAACACTTATACTCTTAAGGTAGTGTAACCCTTAGTATCACCTACATCCAAAGACACAAAAACACAAGAAACACAATGCATATGTCCAGAATAAAACAAGTAAGTGCAGCCGCCAAACACAAACAACAAACACATGAAATGTCGCAGCAATAATTAACATTGGTTAGTCCGTAAAACATACAATAAACATAAGCAATTCACTATGGCAGCCCTCCTCAAGCATAAGCTTGGTCTTAGGAGAGTTTTAACACTAGTTAGTTCTAATTTTGGGCTCTAGAAATCCAAAAATTGCTGCCATCATTATGCACTTCACACTAGGTCACAAAACCTTCACTAAGTGCACTCCCCTCACTAAGCTTGGTTCATCAAGCTCATGGCTCTCTTCCAAGCCTAGCCCTAGATCCATGGATGCTTGAATGTACAATAAACATTCCATGAGAGCAAGAGAACTCCTTACCTTGATGGGTATGCCAAATTTTAAGCTTGATTCTTGGTGTACCTCGAGCAATAGCACTAGTATGCTTCCAATTGCTTTTTCTTGATTTCAATTGCAATTATTTGCAGGCTTGGATGTATGGTGGCTATGGAAGACGTATGGAGGTGGGTGGTGGCTAGTAGGTTCAAATATGAGAGAAGGAAAGAAGGAAATGACTACTTAAATGGGCTTTAGTGCACTAAACACTTTTAATAGCCTTAACCACGCTTTATGTCAGTTTTTGTGCTACAAAACCATGGTTTCTTAGTCTTAAACTCATGGCCCACATTTTTGGCATCCTTATCATGCCATAGCCACCGCTCCTTGTGTAGGATAGCCCCATACTTTCACCATTTGACTTAAGTCAAAAGCTTGGACATCCAAGGCTTACACTAGGACACTTAGGTCCTTAATGCCTTTTATGTTTTCCTTGTTCAAACTTGTCTTCCATAAGCAATTTGGTCCTCAAATAACACTTTTATACCATTCATATTCTTCGCATAGCTCTCCAAAGCTCTTTCTTGAGAGTTTTGCAATTAAGTACTTGAATTTTCAAAACCTTACAAAAAAAGTCCATAGGTTGCTTGACAAACAAGCAATCCTTTAGGCTTTTGTTGGGGGCCATGATACCAAGTTAGATTACTTTTAAGGAGTTTTTGATCATGCCCTTGGCCCCTCACACTTCAATCACAATGATCAGAATTACTCAATATAATGCTTTTTGACCATTATGCCACACTTTGTAGTTCTACCATTTTTGTTAGATGGTAACAAATGGATCAGCTCTGGCTTTCTTTCAATCCTATCTTTAGGGTATTGAGAAGAATGAGAAGTAATGCACCTCCATCCATGCAATGCTTCATAAGGTGCCATCTCTATCACTGAGTGATAACTATTGTTATAGGAGAACTATATCAAGGGTAGGAGCTAGTCCCATTATCCTATAAAGTTTATTACACATCGCCTCAACATATCCTCAAGAGCCAGTATGGTTCTCTCTGTTTGTCCATCTGTTTGAGGATGGTAAGATGAACTTAGTTTCAGTAGAGTACCCAATGCCTGATGTGTTGATCTCCAAAATTTAGATACAAATCTTAGCTCACTATTTTTTTAATGTACAACTGTGTTAGCCTATCCAAAGGATCAGTGAGATTAATGGGTAAAAAATGAGCTGATTTTGTAAGCTTATCCATAATCACCTAAATGGTATCATGTTTTCTTCTTATCACAGGCATCCTTACCAAGCAATCCATGACAATAGATCCTCAATTTCTCTCTAGTATGGTAAGCTCTGCAACCTACACCATGGTTTTTGATGTTTAACTTTTACATGTTGGCACACAACACATTTAGACACAAATGTGTCAATCTCTTGTTTCATATTTGGCCACCAAAAGTGTTTCTTCAAGCTTTGACACATCTCCATAGTTCCAGGGTGTATGCTCATTTTACTAAAATGAGTTTCTTTCAGGATTTGTTCACTTATATTAGACCCTTTGGGTACATAAATCCTGTTTTGGAAGTACAACAAACCTCACCTATAAGAGAATCCCTGAAATAGTTTTCCATGTCTTTGACCAGATAATCTTGCTATTGTGCTTTCTATATTTCTGTCTTCTAGGATGATTGAATGGTTACTATTCTCAATTTGGCTTGCTCCCATTCTAGCCACTTGCTAGCCAAGCAAATCAAGCTGTTAAGTTCATTCTGTTCTTCTTATCCTATTTATTTTAGAATACCTGTACACTTCCTACTCAAGGCATCACCACTTTAGTAACTTTGCCCTCTATGTACTCAATGGTACAATCAAAGTCCATAAGGTATTCTAACCATTTTCTCTATCTTATATTTAGCTCTTTCTTAGTGAAAAGATACTTGATACTTTTTTGATCAGTGAAGATTTGGAACATTTTACATAGAAGGTAATGTCTCCACTCTTTTGAGCCAAAGATCACAACTACAAGTTCCAAGTCATGCATTGGATAGTTTTTCTTATGTGGTCTTAATTGCCATGAACCATAGGCTTTGGCTTGCTTTTCTTGCAATAGAACACAAACAAATCCCATAATAGATGCATCTGTGTAAATGTCAGAAGGTTTATTAGGATTAGGCAATATCAGCATAGAGGTTGAAGTAAGCTTGTCTTTAAGCCCTTGGAAGATTTTCTCACATTCATTTGACCGTTTAAATTTCTACTCCTTTGTTGTCAATTTGGTTAAAAAAGTTACCATTAAATAAAATTTTGGCAAAAATCTTCTATAATAGACAGCTAACCCTAAAAAACTTCTTATTTCTTTAACATTTTTGGGTTGCTCCCACTATAAGATAGCTTCAATCTTTACTGGATTTATAGCAATTCCTTACCCATTTATCAATGGCCTAAAAATTCAATCTAATTTGTCCATAAATGGCATTTTTTCAACTTTCCATATAGTTGGTGTTGAAGGGTTTCAGGAGTCAAACAAGCATAGCGGAAAGTAACAAAAACCCTCCAGGATCCAAGTGAAATCGAGTAAATTAGGTATTCAAAATTTTCATACCTAGTGGGCTTAGATCTTTCACCCAACAGTCTAGTCGAATCACAAAGACTTGAATAGTTGACATGTTCATGCTTCCTATGGTATCCACATTACCCTCTCAGAACACCATGCCCCTACTATGTCCCAATAGATGCATTTCTCTTGTGCCCGCAGTGTTAGCTTGCACCTTCCAAGCAATGGCAAGAGAAAAGTGCGTGTGGAACCTTTCAAAACCCTTCTAATTTCATCCTTCAGGTGGCTAGGGCAAAAGCTGTAAAACTTCTCACTTTATGATGTATATATGGTGTGGCTTAACTCCGAAGCCTAATGGGTTTCAAAACCCTAATCCAATTAGGTTTAATTTCAGGTTTCATAATGGCTCAACATTTGTGTCAATTATTAATTTGAAATTATCATGAAACTGAAACCCAAACAATTTGGCCCATGCACTCAAATAATCCAATTAGCTCTATGTGTGCAACCCTATAGGCTCTTATCACATTGGAAATGATCATAAATCACATTTATGATCATAAACAATGAGTGATGTCTAACAACACATCATTGCTGCCCAAGTGACAGGATAGATGGTTATTTGACTAAACCTCTATGATCATTATTCATATATGCCATTACCGCTTTGTCCAAGATATCAAGACCAAGCATGAGACGTGGCATGTGTCACTCTCGTATAGCCCAATCTATGATTTCTTGATTGTCAAGTAGACTAACTTAAACAAATGACATTGATGTTGTATATCAACTCATTTGAGTATGGTCATGGATTTTCTTAGTCTCACTCTATCAATGGGCCCATATATATCACTCCAATATATCGGACGGACATATACCATCCTGACCATACAAATCCTTTTTCATGATATGTGACTTACCCAATGACCACTTTTATGTACACTTAGTTACAAGCAACATACTATAGTGTCAAAGTATGTGATTGGCATATAAGGAAGCTTGTTGATCTCAGGTCAAAGGACTACATACAACATGATTATTTTGAGAAACACTTATGACACTTATAAAATGATCCATGTAGCATTCTCTTGATGGGTTTTTCCAATACACAAGTTTTCTAACTTGTACCCATATGTAGACTACATGTCTCATATTAGTCTTCACATATGCTAGTATTTATGTATTATTGCAACCCACTCCACAATAATACTAGACTAGGGACATTTAAGAATATCATTATTCTAGGGTTATAATTTTTTTTGATTATGTTATGTAGAAAAAAACAACACACACAATTATTTGAATGATGCATCAATAAAATATCACAACTCAATGTGCAAAATACAATGATCTCACGATTGGCTTTAGACACAACACAAACAAGTGTTTCTTCAACACATTTAGCAACATTTTAAAGTGCTTTTTATGCTCTTCCTTGTCATTTGAGTATACTAGGATATCATATATAAAGATCACCATAAAGTGGTCTAGATATGGTTTAAATATCCTCTACATCAGATCCATGAAAAATGTTGGGCTATTGGGAAGCCAAAAATGCTTTACTGTATATTCAAAGTGACCATATCTTATCCTGAAAGTAATCATAGCAATGTCTACTTCCTTCACTCTTAATTAGAAGTATCTTGATTTGAGATCAATTTTTGAGAAAACTATAGCACCCTTAAGTTGAACAAATAAGTCCTTAATACTAGGAAAAGGATACTTATTCTTCACAGTCATAGCATTGAACTTTGTGTAGTCAACGCATAACCTAAGTGTTGCATTTTTCTTTTTCACAAATAGAACTGGTGCCCCCCAAGGAGACACACTTGGCCTAATGAAACCTTTCTCAAGGAGTTCATCCAACTACTTCTTCAATTCATTCATTTTAGGAATTGTCATCCTGTAAGGTGTAGCAGACACTTAAATTGCTTTTGGAGTTAATTTGATCCCAAATTCTTTTTCTCTTGAGGGAGGTAATCCTGGTAACTCAAAAGCAAATACTTCTAAGAATTCCTTCACAATAGAAATCTTGTCTAACTCAGTTTTAGGTTCTTTATGATTCAAGCCCATGTATTCTTCTTTATAGAGTATTGGCATACAATCCATTACTTTTACTTGCCTAACATCACAGTTTATTGAGTGTTTAAAAGATTGTTCTATTGATCTTGTTAGTATTAATTTCCTACCTTGAAAATCTATAATAACATCATTTTCAGCTAACTAGTTCATGCCCAATATCATGTCATAACCGGTTGTTTCCATAATGGTCAGATTAGCCTTTAACTCTTGCTCATTTAGCCTAATCACATAGTCTTTAACTATGTGATGTGAAAACATCATTTCATTTCTAGCTGTCCTGATCATATACATATAAGATAATATGGTAACCTCTAAGTTTAATTTTTTCACTAAGTTAGTTGAAATAATGGGTATGGAAGCACCAGTATCATAAAGCATAGAAATGAATTTGTCATGAAGGTAAAGGTTACCTTTCAAGGCTTCCTTTTTCAGCTTGCTGTGGCTTAGCCACTTCTCCAAGACTCGTCTGCTTGGTGCCAAACAAGGTAGAAGGCATCTTGCAATGAAGTGTTTGTTGCCTCATCGGCCTTCGCCTTCTTCACCTTCAAGTCTATCACCTCCTTCTTTTGAGCTTATATTTTTTTCTCCTCCTCCTTCTTCTTCTTTTTCTTCTACTTCTTTAGTTGCTTGACCTTGGTACTAAGTTCATAAATGATTCCAAAGGCCTTGGTCAGGTCAACCGTCAAATCCTCCCATTCTTTCCAAAGAGCCTCCACTAGTCAAGTCTGCTCTACCAGCTTACCCCTGATGTTGGAAACATTTGAACAATAATCTTAAAAGAACTCCTTCTTGCTCTCTATCACATCTCGAAAAAGCATCACTATCTCTTTCTTCACAATTTTGTTGAGTTCACCATAGTTGAGGCAAGAGTTCATGAAAATCTATTTGAATTTAGCCAAATTTTCTTCTGACTGGCTTCGGACTGAAGTCCATTTTGCTGACCATGCTCGGAAGTAAGCCCCATAGGTGCACAACTGCAAAATGGAAAGTACTAAGGCTGGAATAAGAGTTCAAACATACAAAATTATTTTTAAGTACTAGGAAGGAGAAAGTACCTGAGCTTCATGCTTGATCATCCGAGCAATGAAAATCTCTTCATTCGGACAAGAGTCTGTGAGAGATTGGAATGTTGCGTTCATCATAATACCCCTGGCCATCTGAGGAACCATCTTCTGCCTATCTTTTGAGAACAAATCCATGTCCTCAGTAAACTTCTAGAAGGGCTCCCTCACAACTTTAGTAGCGGGGATCATTCAATCCCAAATAGCCCTTTTCCGGGCGTGCTCCATCATCTACTCAGTCATGGGCAATTCTTCTGCAAATTCATGCTAAAGTTCCCTTACCACAACATCCTTTAACCATTCATCTCTAAATTCTAAAACCCTAAAAGATCCAAAACTCATAGACAAAAGGCTAAAGGATGAACTTGGTAATGAAGGCGCTTCAGCGTCCTTGACCTCGAAATCACTGAGGTCAAGAACCTCGACGGAGACCTCCTTCCCCTTTTTTTTTCTTGTGAGCTAGGCCTCTTCAGCCGAGAGAACTTCCAAAGAAGTCCCCAATGTATTCACGACCAAAGACGGGCTGATCAGGATAGAGAAAACGGCCACCTCAGGCAAGTACTCAATGACTTCAGTTGTACCCTTGGGTGGAGGGAGAAGGTCATCGCCATTGGACTTCTTTTGCTTGCTCTCCGTCAATGGTTGCCCCTTTTTCCTCTTTAGGGCGATCTTCTTCTATTCTCCTTTCTCGGCTTGGCCGAGGAGCAGACTCTTGTAGAATGCAGCAAACATGTCACCCATTTCTGCAAGGTAAAAAATATCAATGTAAGTACAAAAATTCAATAAGTACTACTTGAAAAGTGACTTACTTTCTGTAGGGGCCGTATAAGACAGTTCACCGCAAAGAAGTAAAACTAGCCAGGACTTTTTTCCATCTATCATTAGCTTAGGCATATCAATCTCAATGAGATGTTCCTTGATGACATGTAGCTACCGAAGGACCTCTTCGGCCATTAAGTTCCATATAATTGGAAATGCTTAAAGTGGCGACAAAGGTGGCTAACCCTACTAGTTAGCTACCGCCTGAATACGACTATCAAACTCCTTGAACTAGGACTCAAGTTCAAGGGTCAGTAACTTTGACGGGTCCATCACATCAATTGACATGATCCCAGAAGCCCACTTTGCTGGCAGATCCTTCCACTTCTCATCTATCTCTATAAAAAATACTTCTTCTGCCACTCTCCTAGCTATCCTTAGTGCCGAAGGTGAAAGTGAACTTCTTGCTACCAGACCACCAAAGGAGCAAGAAATAGAATCGCCCCTTTGGGACAAGGTGGATTTAATAGTATTACATGAAGAAAACAAAGTGTGGGACTATTTTGAAAACCCCACACATGCACAACAACACATCGAAGTAGGAGTACGAGCTCAATAGCATTTGGTTAACGGTTATGCCATGAAACTGGCAGAAGTTGCTCACCATCTTCGGCAGGGGATATTGAAGACCCTCTTTTAACTGGCACCTAAACACCATTACCTCTTTTTCCCAAGGATGGTAGCTCAGCTTACCACGTTTAGGAACTCTAGTCTTAGTATATGAAAGAGGTAAAACTTCATGCGCCACTTTGCTACATTCTGCAAAGTCGCATAACTTAAATTGCTATCTAGGGAGCTTTAACCCTTTTTGGCTACATGTACTTCAATTCCCAAAGATTCCATGAATCCTAGAGATCAATTCTTGGCAAGAAGGGAGGAAGAGAAGTGTAAAGGGAAAGCAACTTTGGTAGAAACCCACCTGTTCGAAGTCTGAATATGCTAGAAAACCACTGCTTGCAGTTGCCAGAAATTGCTCTGCCGTAGAAAATTGCCACTAAGGAGGAAAAAAAGCTAGAAAAGGAGAGTGGGAGAGCAGTGAATGAAGAGAGAAGTTAGGAACTTTTGTGGCAAAATGAGGATTATATAGCCCAAAGAGGGCAAATGAAAGGGCACTATAATGACCCTCTGGAGGCAAAGTGACGTAACTGATGCAACGGACACAAAACCTGGCCATTGATGTGTTGACACATGTCACCTAACATGAATAACAGGGGCATGGCTTTTAATTTTTCAAAGTCTGTGTAACATTCAAATCAAGATGACAAGCCTATGTGTTGATGAAATGTTGTTTGGAGATTGTGTACCTAACAAATGGTAGAAAATAAAACCTTGAGAAGGAAAAGCATGTCATCCCTGCCAAAGGTGTAACTTTAACAAGAAAAAAAGGTTTGGCTTGAAATAAAACATCTCTTCCAAAGGTGTAACTCTGCCAAAATAGAATCTCAAAGTAAAAAACCAACCAAAATATTGTTGAATGTACAATCTCAGCAAACGAAGGATTTCATACTTATAATGGCGATGGCTTTTTTGTTGGAAATAGCCCAAGCTTGGCGTAGGCATAAATTCACCAAAGATAAATCACCTTTGGCTAGAAGTAACCCATGTGCTTTGAAGGTGCAATGCCGAGGGTGCAACCTCAACATAAGAATAAATCTTTACCTAAAAATTGCCCTTTTGTGCCAAGGGTATAGCTAAAGGAAAATTTTGATTAAAAGAAGTGCTTGTGTGCCAAGGGTGTGACTTCAGCAAAAGAAATAAATCTTGGACTAAAAGTAGCACTAATTGACCAAGGCTACAACTTCAATATCATGTTTTCAATTGATTGACAAAATGAAAAAACCGAAGATACAACTTTGCTTCTTTCGGATAGGGCATGTGATAGCCGAAGGGCTATGCCCACAGGAACTTTGGATTGGCGGACCTGACACCACCCTCGGAAATACCTATGAGCAACCTCGGTATAGTTCTGGGCACCACCCTTGGCTGATCACATGACCAACCTCGGAGATAGAAGCATACCACCCTAAGCAGGAGAGATGCCTCCTGAACACGGTTTATGCCTCTGATAGGCTTTCCCCAACCACCTTCAATGGTGATTCTACTCTCGAAGGGGGTCTCAAGTCCTCGAGGGTTTGTAGGGTTTTGGGAACCAAACAAGCGCAGCAGAATATAACTGAAACCCTTCAGGATCCAAGAAAAATGGGGTAAATTGGGTGTTCAAAAATTTTCAGACCTAATTTCGGTTGAGATCTTTCACCCAACTGTTTAGTCAAATCAAAAAACCAAAACAGTTGACGTATATGATCTAGACAATTGGAAATGAAATGATGTTTTCACATCACATAGTTAAAGACTGTGTGATTAGGCTAAATGAGCTAAAACTAAAGGCTAATCTACTCATTTTTTTAACAACTGGTTATGAAATAATATTGGGCATGAACTAGTTAGCTAAAAATAATGTTATCATAAATTGTCAAAATAGGAAGTTAGTATCACCCGGATCAATAGAACATTCTTTAAAGAGCTCAATAAAATGTGATATTGGGCAAGTAAAGGTAATGGATTGCGTACCTATACTTTCTAGAGAAGAATATATGGGATTGAATGAAAAAAATTCTAAGTCTGAGTTAGACAAGATTCTTATTGTGAAAGAATTCCCAGAAGTATTTTCCTCTGAGTTACCAAGCTTACCTCCCTTAAAGGAAATAGAGTTTGGGATTAAACTTACTCTAGGAACAATTGCTGTGTCTGCTACACCCTGCAGGATGGCAATTCCTGAAATGAATGAGTTGAAAAAACATGAGGATGAACTCCTTGAAAAATGGCCAAGTGTGTCTCCTTATGGGGCACCGGTGTTGTTTGTCAAGAAGAAAGATGGAACACTTAGGTTGTGCATTGACTATAGAAAGCTCAATACTATGACTGTGAAGAACAAATACCCTCTCCCCATGATTAAAGACTTATTTGATCAACTTAAGGGAGCCACAATGTTCTCAAAGATTGATCTCAGATCAGGGCACTTCCAATTAAGAGTTAAGGAAGCAGATATCCCTAAGCCTACTTTTAGAACAAAATATGGTCGTTTAAAAAATACAGTAATGCCTTTTAGGCTTACTAATGCTTCAGCTTTCTTTATGAACCTGATGTAAAGGATATTTTGACCATATCTAGAACACTTTATGGTGATTTTTATAGATGATATTCTAGTGAACTCGAAAAATAAGGAGGAGCATGAAAAGCACTTGAGAATAGTGCTAGATGTGTTAACGAAACACCAACTATGTGGAAAAGTGAGCGAATGCCATTTTTGGACCAATCAAATTGAATTCTTACATAACGTGATCAATGGGAAAACAATGGTTGTAAACCCAACAAAAATTGAAGCTATCTTACAGTGGAAGCAATCATAGAATGTTAGGGAAATAAAAAGCTTTTGGGTCTGGCTGGTTATTATAAAAGATTCATACCAAACTTTTCTGTAATCGCGTCTCTTTTAACCAAATTAACAAGAAAAGGACAAACGTTTGACTGGTCTTAGGAGTGTGAAGAAAGCTTCCAGGGGCTTAAAGACAAGCTCACATGCACTCCTTCACTAGTATTACCTAATCCTAGTAGAACTTTTGAGGTTTAGATAGATGCATCTATTGTGGTATTAGGATGTGTCTTAATGCAAGAAAAACAAGCTATAACTTATGGATCAAGGCAACTAGGACCACATGAGAAAATTTATCCAATGCATGACATGGAACTTGCAGCTGTGATTTTTGGCTTGAAATAGTCGATACATTACCTACTAGGTAATAAGTTTCAAATCTTCACTGATCACAAAACTCTCAAGTATCTCTTTACTAAAAAAGAGTTAATTATGAGATAGAGGAGATGGCTTGAAAGTCTCAAGGATTTTGACTGTACCATTGAGTAGACTGAGGCCAAGGCTAACAAGGTGATATGCAAGCATTCTAAAACATTGAGGAGGAGAAGAACAGAATGAACTTAATAGCCTGACTTGTTTGAGTAACAAGTGGCTAAGATGGGAACAAGCCCGATTGAGAGTGGTAACTATTCAGTCAACTTGGAAAGTAGAAATACAGAAGGCACAATAGCAGGATGAAGATCTTACTAGAATATCTAGGCAAAGATGTAGGAAACTATTTTAGGGGTTTTCTTATAGCCAAGGATTGCTGTATTTCCAAAATAAAATTTATGTACCCAAAGGGTATGAATTAAGATGACAAATTATGAATGAAGCCCACTCTAGTAAGATGACCAAACATCCTGAAACTATGAAGATGTATGAAAATTTGAAAGAACACTTGTTACCACCTTAACAAAATAAGAAAATTACAGCATAAGGACCTAAATTTGTATGCTTTAATTTTCACCATAGTGTATGAATTGTGAAGTGTAAAGTATTCAATATACACTTCCCTAAGTGGTGCAAATAATGATAATTTGGTCCTTAAGAAAGCATTAGCATATTGTCTAATTTTGAAGTAATCTATGGACTAAATTGTAAGGTTACAAAAGTTAGGTACTCAATTGCACAAAATTCCAAATATGGTTATGGAAAGGACATGGATGGAATTGTGGGGAAAGGACATGGATTGAATTATGAAGAAAGGACATGGGTGGAATTAAGGATATTGTTGGAGACCAAAGTGCTCAAGGAGGCAAAGTTAGTCATTTAATGCTTATGGACACTTAAGGGCTTAAGTGTCCTAAACTTTTCTATAAGTGAAATTGACCCTTGACCAAGGTTAAAGTAGTTCAAAAACTGTCATTTTCCCATTCCAAATGGCTGGTAAAAAATGTTGTCCAAGTGTGGCCTAAAGTTTGCAAAATTTGCAAACATGCCATTACTGAAGACCAAGAAAGAAAAAAATAATAATTTTCTCCCCATTTTCTTCCAAAAATTTGACCTCCACCTGCTAGGGTTCTTCCTTGGACTCCTACACATACCTCCATAGCCACCTTACTGCAAAAAATCAAGAGGAGGCAAGAGAAGACAACTAAAACCTCAAGGAAGACCATAAACCCTAGTTTTTGGGTTTATCTAAGGTTTATTAGATTTCCAGCAAAAGGTAAGGGGTTCTCTTGCTCTCATGGGATATTTACTATATTTCCAAGCATCCATGGAGCTAAGGCTAAGCTTGGAAGAGAGCCATCAGCTTGATGAACCAAGCTTAGTGAGGCGAGTGTAATTAGTGAAGGTTTTGTTACCAAGTATGAAGTGCACAGTGATGGCAGTGAATTTAAGGGTTTCTAGAGGCCAAAATTAGTACTAACTAGTGCTAAAACTATTCTAATTCCAAGCTTATACTGGAGGAGGGCTTCCATAGTGATCTATTTATGTTTATTACATGTTTTATGGACTAACCATTGAATGTTGTTGTTGCCGCGTATGTGTGTTTGTTGTTTGTGTTTGATTGCTGCATTTGGATGCTCTATATTGGATTTTTTTCATTGTGTTTCTTGTGTTTTAGTGTCTTTGGATATAGGTGATTTCTAAAGGTTACATTACCTTAGTGTTAAAGTGTTCTCCTTACTAAGTTTCTCCATGAAACTTACCTCCCCTCAAATCTGCCCATTTCAGGTCCAACAGAAATATCAGATTCAAACTGACTTTTTTCATTTGATTTTTGATCTCAAATTTTTCTTACATGAGCTTCCATATTTATATTTATGATCTGGAAATTTTTGTGATTTTATGAGCACATATGGTCTTTTTAGTGATGGTGCTCACTGTGTTACGTAGCAGCTGTCCAGCATCCTGTTTTGGAGTGCATTGTGTCTCAAGCATCTCCTGTAACTTGGGTGCGTATGTTTAGATGAATTAAGGCCATGATGTAGTGAATGGATGCTTGTACATGTAAGGAATGTAAATTTGGAACAAGTATGTGAACATTTGAGGATGGTTTTGCTATGTATGTGAAGGTGGTGCACAAGCCGTCTAAGTGTGAATGATGGGCTACTTGTTTGTAAATTCTGTTTTGACAACATAAAGTTTCTATATGCAAGAGCACATAATTCCTATGTGTGTTGGACATTTATGGATAGCCTTGGAGGGCTTACCCCTTGTGAATGAAGTGTTTGAATCTTATGAAATTTTGTATCGGCATAATGGTCATAAAGTAGACAGAATTTTGACCCTACACTCAAAGTTCTATATCTACCTGTGTAGAGTGAATCTTAGTATGAAATTTTGACCACCCCTAGAGTACATCTAAAGGTTTAACTGGGATTTTTAATTCTTCCATTTGGAGCCCTGTATCAAAATTTATGATGTTACAAATTTGGCTAATTTACTATTCATTTGGTCAAAATTTTGTAACCAGCTTAAAAAATCCATAACTTGGTCCATAGGTGGGATATTGATGTAAAACAAAATTCCTTGGTTTGGTTTAAGTTTATACTTGATAATCGAACAAATAAAGTAGGGGGTACATGGATAGATTAATACAGCTTTTTTAGAGAACTTCAGGTGCAGTGGCTAGAAACATGAACTTAACAAGATTGCCTAATGTATGGTAGCCAAGATTAAGACTTGTGGAAGTGTTTTTTATTCCTTGCTACCATGATGTGCATAAAATGAAAATACATGTGTAATGGTTGGAGCAATATGCATGTCTTCACATATTGCCCAAGAGGGCCACTTGGGTACGCACATTAAGGGTATTGTTCTGATGGCCTACAAGACATACTAATCCTGGGATTTTAAATGTACAATTTTGGCACCATAACTGGACTACCTTAGAGTGGGTAACAACACTTTTGGTGGCCTACTATGAAAAGGGAATTTTACACATTTGTATCCAAATGTGTGGTGTGCCAACAAGTGAAGGTAGAACACCAAAGACCAGGGGGCAAACTACAAAATTTGCCCATACAAGAAGGAAAATGGGGTTCCATATCTATGGATTTCCTGGTAATCATGCCCATGGCAAGAACAAAGCATGATACTATCTAGGTAATTGTGGATAAATTTACAATGTCAGCCCACTTTTTACCTGTTAATCTTACAAATCCTCTGCATAGGCTGGCACAACTGTACTTTAAAGAAATAGTGAGATTGCGTGGCATCCCAAATGATATAGTTTCAGAAAGAGACCCATGGTTTGTACCTAGATTTTGGAAATCACTACATCAGGCCTTGGGTACTTAGGTGAAATTTAGTTCAGCTTACCACCCCTAAATTGATGGGCAAACAGAAAGAACCATACAAATTCTTGAAGATATGTTAAGATGCTATGTGTTGGACTTTAAAGGAAAATGGGATCAACTCCTGCCCTTGATAGAATTCTCCTACCATAACACCTGTCATTCAATGATAAAGATGGCACCTTATGAAGCTTTGTATGGGAGTAAATGTATAGCCTCTCATTGTTGGAAAGATTCTAAAGATAAGGTTGAAATAGAACCAAAACCGATCCAAGAGACTACTAAAAAGATCAAAAAAATCCAATAAAAAATTAAGGCTGCCAATGATAGATAGCAACCCTATGTCAATCAAAGAAAAAAAAAGGGCTTAGAGTTCCAAATAGGGGACTATGTGTGGATTAATGTCTCTCCTATGAAGGGAGTCATGAGATTTGGAAAGAGAGCAAAATTGAACCTCAGATCTATTGGACCTTTCCAAATACTAGCCAGGATTGGTAATGTGGCTTATAAGCTGGAATTAGCTTCAAAGTTAGGTCACATACATGATAGTTTTCATGTTAGTAAGCTCAAGTATTTATCTGACCCACAACAAGCTATACCAGCTTCTGATATTCCAATGACCCCTACTCTCACTTATGAAGAAGAACTCATAAAGGTTATAGCCAAGGTTGTCAGGAAATTAAGAAGTAAATGGATAAACATGGTGAAAATCCAATGGTCTCACCATCCTAAATAAGAACCTACTTGGGATACAAAGCTTGAAATGCTCAAAAGATACTAAAGACAATTTCCCACCGTGCTTGACAATTTGGAGGACCAAATTCTTTAAGGGGGAGAGAATGTCATACCTGTAACTTGCAGAGGCCATGGGCTATGAATCTTATGTGACTATGATGAGTGTGAATGAGGTGGAAACGTAATACAAGTCATGAAACATAAGGAGAAAAGAAACATACAAGACTAAGTACTTATAATGTGGCTTAAAGACATTATAAGGGCACATTCATGGAACATAAGGAAAAGGAACACTATTCATAAGCCAAAAGTGGAAAAAATGTGGTCGCATGTTGGGTCTTGAGGTGAAGACTCATAACTTGAGGAAAGGCTACAAAGAGACAAAGGGCACCCAAAGAAAACCAATGAAGACCACAAGGGTGACTCTCAGGTGCACCCTTATGTGCACTCAGGCAAAATTCAAGGCTTTAAAGCCTAAAATTTTAAGGGGGATTGTGTGAGCTTAATGGCTAATGATAAGAACACATGAGAAAGAACAAAATCACTCTAGGATGCACTAGAAGACCCTTAGGTGCACCTTTATGTGTAACCACAAACATGTGAAGGCTTTAAAGCCTAATGTCTTGAAAAGAATTTCATGAGGTTGGTGCTTATCATTAAAATGATAATAAGGGCTACAATTTGGGCAAAAAGAAGGTGAAAAACATAAGGAACCTATGGAAACACCTTAGAGTACACTAAGGAGTTCTCAGATGCACTCTAAAGTTTAAGGGCCTAATTGGCCAAATTAAGACATGAAGTGGTGCTTAAAACATGCCACTTGAATATTTAAGTAGGTCACTTGAATGGTTGACATAATTGAAGATGTTAGAAGGAAGTTAGATCAAGGACTAGTCAAAGTCGTTGGCCGCAAAGTCTAGTCAGCCACCATTTAGACTTGTGTCTTTTAAGGCAACTTCAATGTAGCTTCTTAGCTAGTTATTAGAAACTTTATGAACTTAAAAATCTAGGCCAAATACATACATAAGCATCAAGGCACATACAAAACTAAAAGAAGCCAACAAAGCCAAAACTGAAACCAAGCATGGTGGCGTATGGCAAGCAAACACTGTTGCTCTTGGTGGGTTAATGATTTCTTATTTATTGAAACCTTCTTATCCTCTAGAACCTAGAAAAACCTTTAACAAGACATTCCAATACTACCAAAAAGAACAAAGGCAAATAAGAACAAAAATAAAGCAAAACCGAGACATGGTGATGTAAAGTAAGTTCGTGGTGGTGCCTATTTTACATGATGTATAACAAAACTTCTTGGATTCCATTCTAGCCATAGGTAAAGACCCTTATGAAGCTTCTTATCCTATATTTTGAAGGGGAAAAGCTACCCTGGGGGATGGCTAAGGTCAAACGAACCTAGTGGCTATGTAATGGGTTATATGTGCATTAAGCACTTTGGCAAGCTAGCTAGTGTTCTTTTGGAAAGCATAGGGTTTTTGTTTAAGTTTGGGCAAGCTTGATCAATCACCTAGAGCTCTATGTTAATTTAACCTAATTAAAGTGTTCACATGAAGAAATTGAAAGGAAATCAGCCTTGTTATGTTAAGGAAAGTATGTGCATGTCGTGTGTGTCCTTGTGTGCTTATATGTTTGTATGTGTGTGCTAACCCTTGATTTGTATACATAAGCATCATATATTATCTTTTATATGTTTTTTTTGGTGTCTTTTTTGTCTTTGTATGCTAGTTATTAAGCAAAATTGGAGGTTTATATATATAGCAATGTTATAAACATTGTGAAGGCACAAGGTGTGAAATTTGGGTTCATAATGAGTACCTATGTACTCATGCCCTCTTTTGCCCATTTCAGGTAAGGAAGTGCAAGATTGAAAGGCTAAGGAACCTTTGGTAGAGGTATATGTATAGAGAGGTATGCTCTGGATTCATGGCTTATGGAAAAGGAAATATGGAAACATTCATAAGATTGAACTAATGGTTGTGTTATGCGTGTTAGTTTGTAAGCCCTAATGGCTGCAGTGGGACTTGCTGTGTTTTAATCCACTCTAGTATGGGTTGGATCTAAAATTGTAATAAGATAATTACGGCCTAAGTATCAAGTCAAAGTGGAAGTCAAAGTGACTGTGGGCTTGGAGATAGCTTAAGGCTGGCTATGTAGTATGCATGACATCTAATGAACCAAACTTTTTTTGTGCGTAATTTTAGGCCTTGTAGTCTTTGTTTGTCCAATTTTGGCCTATAATTATCTATAGATAACTAATGGCAAAGGTGAAATAGAGTAGAGCATTGCTTGTGCCTTGTGTGTATTCTAGGCTTAAGAAAGCCTTAAGGCATTAAGTATAACAAACTAGGAAAAATGCATGCATGGTTAGTAATAACTTAATCTAGTTTGTATGTGCATGAATGTGTGTATGTCTTGGAAAAGGCACTACAGACACAGAACACACAAATAAGTCACCTAACCTCCTTAAATCCCTTATGCACTCATGAGACTACCTAACTGAATTCATTAGGTTGAAATTCAGTTATGTGGGTGAATTAAAAAAAAACCATTAGAGCTTCAAAAGCTTGAGATTGCCATCTAAGTAATTAAAGAGTTGGGGTTAAGAATCCTTGGAGTTAAAGACTAATTCACCATATGGAAGAATCAACTAAGTGACTAAAAACAACTAGTTGATCTCAAACCTTTTAAAAAGTATAGGGTGGGGGTGAATTGGGTCCAGACAACCATCCCCTAAGGTACCAACCTTCTCATAGAAATATAGCGAAAAGAGCTCATTAGAAACCCTTACCTAGCTCAGAAATGATGGCAAGGAAGCAAGAAACCTTCAAGTACCATGTGCATCATCGTCAACCTACTCGTGTGCCTCCACATTCGATTTCCTTTTCTCTTTGCCTTAGTTTCATTTTGGTAATTATATAGGTCTTTGGAAAAAAAATTTTTAGGTCATACTAGTGCTAAGAAACAACTAGGAAGTTGCATTAAATCAACCAAGTCAAGCGGTGAAGCCTTTCAGTTGAGATGGCATTGGCAGCCAAGCCATGTTGACCATTCTTTGGTCTATCTCCTTTTAACTCCCTTAAGTCATTTCAACTATTGTAGTAACCTACTTAGCCCCCTTGGTGGCATATTTAGAGCACCCACTTTACTTCTTAATTCATCCAATTAGGTCATCAAACTTTTAATTGAACTTAGGTACACTAGTAGTGTTTCCAAGAGCCACCTAGCACAACCTAGAGTGATTTCCTTCTTTCTTAGGTGCTCTTTCACTCTCTTGAGCTTATATGGAAGCCCTCATTTTCATTTCAACATTAAGTATTAGGCCCACATAAGTCTTGTAAAAATCTTAGGTTTCAAAGCCTTCAACGTCATGTGGATGCCCACAAATGTGTTCCCTAAGAGCCCCATGTGCCCTTTCTTAGTTTTCATTAGTGCCCTTAGGCACTTTGCACCTTTTTCTCTTACCTTATGGGGTCTTCATTTCCAACCTATCATGATAATACATTTTTTCCATTTGTGGCTCATTACATAGTACATTCTCTCATGTTCCTCTTATGTGCACACAAAGGGTGCTTTAAGCTAATGTATAGGTATTTGGTTTTACCTTCCTCATTTTCTTTTCCTACTTCATGATTTGCACCACAACTAATGTACATCTTGCGTACAGAAATCACAGCCTATGGCCTATACAAGTCATAGGTCTAACAGTCATACTTATGGCTTAATGGAAATTAGTGTTTTACCAATACTTATAGAAAAGGGAAAGTACTAGGTCCACTCCTTTTGCTAGGGTCCACACACACACCTTAAAGACATCCCAAGGCAACTCTTGAGCACTTCTGTTTGCCCATCAGTTTGTCAGTGGTAGGTGGTGTCCTTGGCGATTTCGGTCATCCAAGCTCTGCATCTACAGTCGCATGTATGTACTTTGGTCAGCTACAGTTCCTTAAAGACACCAAAAAGAGGTAATGGGAGTCCCCAAAATGTTTTTCAAGGGAGGACTCATTGATGCCCAAGTAAGCAAATAATATAGCTAGGAGTATGTGAATAGCTTAATAGAATGGCCGTTTTTTCATTTGTACCTGGAGATGACTCATTGTATGCATGTTCTGAGAGGTTGAGCCTCCCAAATCTACTAACCATGTGTTCGGCTAGATCGGGGAACAGGGGTCTATGTCAATCCCAACTGTCTCTGTAACCAATTGTTCTGACACAAGCCTAAGTGAGCATTTTACTTGCCCTAGCGCTTATCGGTGCCAAGGTATTTTTCCTGCCTTTCTATAAAATAGCTTTAAGCTGAATGACTGGCGATCTGAGGTTGTGCCGTGTGGTCAAATTAATCGCGCCTTGAACAGACCTTAGGCAACCCTCAAGGCCTATGGCTTTCGGCCATCACATGCCCTCCCCAGATAATCGATGGGTGGTTTATTCCATCGACAATGTGTTACCTTTGCATCACTTGCTTCAATGTTTCATTCTTCTTAGAAATGTGTCACTTAAGCTTCTCTAAAGTCATGGTTACTTCTACCAAAATTAAGTTGCACCACTTCATCTCAAGGGCATCAGTTACTTTTCTTCAATCGGCATGCATGATGTTGGTTCACGAGCGGGCAGCTTTATGTCCCTTCATGAATCATTACCTCAATTCTAAGTTTCTAAGCACACATGTCATTCAATAATTTGTACAGTCAGTAGTGGATGCCTGGAGTGTGTAGAAGGGTATTTTGGTCATTTCACATCTTCATTCAATGCGATGCTTCATGGCACTTTTTTCGAGGCTATATATACCCCTTCCTTCTAGCAAGAACCTCATCCATTGCTCTATGCTCATAGTTGCTCTTGCTCTCAGGTCTTTTTTGCTCTAGCGAGAAACTTAGTATTTTTCTGGTGAAGTTTCGGTGAAGTTTTTCCATTCTCAGGTGGGCCTTGTTTTTGATCTTCCTTCAACCAAAGTAGACCGATGGCCAAGGTGACCATCACTTCTTGGAGAAACTAGGAATCTTTGGATGCTCATCCTAGTTACGCAATGCCGCAGAAGGTTGCAAAAAGGAAGATGAAGTACTCTTTTCCTGGCGAAGCCATTGTTTGGGTGCCAAATAAGGGGGAAATGAGCTATAAGCTCCATAAGGGCGACATCATAGTCTTCAAGACCTAGTTAAAGTTAAGGCTTTGATATCCCTCTCATCCTATGGTGAAGGACTGTTGCGAATTCCATGGGATCACAGTCAACCGGCATCCTCCAAACTCCTATGCTCACTTTAACGCATATCTGTGCATGAGCAACATGTTCGAGCTAGAGCCACATTTTCTAATCTTTTTGTAGTGCTATAAGCTACTCATTTCACTGAAGGTGTCTTTTTATTTTATGCTCCCACGAGGCTCTGAGAGCGAGAAGTACTATTTCTTGTTCAACACCCAAGATGTCTAGTGGGACAGGCAGAATAAGTACTTCAATATGTTTATGTTGAAGTCTTGGATGATATCGGGTGAGTTGGCTTCTGGGAGCTTGGAGGTGGACATGCACAACCCTTCCATGCTTCTAGACAAGAAGTTAAAAAAGCATTTCCATGACTATGACGCTTGAATTCTGGAGGTGGCAAACTAGGGAAACTTAGATGAGGGAGTTGATCCTTTCCTATTTCCCATCAAGTACGATTTGAAGTCAACAGATGTTTTGCATGCCCTTCACATCTATCCCCCTCCTTTGGCCAAATCAAAGCCCACTAATCCTCCTTTGCCCCCTTTTTCGGTTGATCCACCTAAGGCTGATGACACCCTTCAAGGGCCTAGTCTTAGTCCAACTGATTCGGGGGATCTATCTTATTTTTCCTTCATTTCTCATAAGTCTTATTCTTATTGTGGCTTTTCTTCTTTGGTGACTTACACTGATGCCTTTTTTTTTAGATATATAAGTGAAGACTTTAGTGCCCAATTCTACTGGAAGGCTTTTCTTATGAAGGTGCAAAAGGAATATGGCAATAAGGCGACTAAGAAGAAGCCTCCAAAGAAGGCCTCTAGCTACCCTCCGTTGAAGAAGGCCCATGTATAATCTTCACTCACCAACATTTCTACAATGGAGGTGGCCCCTGAGCTAAAGGCTCTGTTCGACACCGGGATCGCTCTTCTGGAGAACTTTGAGGCTGCAGAACTGGAGAAGCTCAAAAAAGATATGTCCACTCCCCCGCTAGGTCCACGCGTTACCATGACTTTGTTGGGAGCTATGACCAAAGAATCCATGGCTACTCATGATATTAAAAAAAAAAAAAAAAAGAAGAAAGCAAAAGGGCTTGCAGTAGTGGTCAAAGATGTTATAGAGATTTTCAACAGCAACGGCACTTCCAGGCACGCCGAAGTTCATCCTCAAGGTTTGCGCGCCTCAAGTTGCCTCTTTCTTGGATACTTTTCAACTTATAACCTAATGAAAGATTGGTTAAGGACTGACATGTTGAAAAAATTTTGACATGATCGTCCAAGGGAGACTTTGGCATTGGAGTGGATGGCTAAGCACGAGGCCTGATGTGCACTAAGAAATGCTAGCCTATCAAAGAAGGTTGTTTTGAGGTCATTTGTCTAGGACATCACCATGGATATGTCATTGTTTGATCACAACGTCTCTAGGAGGTTGGTCCCCCAGCTTTACAGAGGGGTGACCACTACACCACTTTGCAGGAACTAATGGAACAGCTCATGAATAAGGAGTGCAACACTGCGGCACTGCTTAATTACTCCTCCAAGGTTAGTCTTTTTGGGCTTTAGTTCATTTTCTTTCGAGTTTACTTACTTTCCCTGACAGCTAAGTTATCTTTTTTGAATAGTTCTTCATCATCTCTAAGTACTTCCAGGACTTAATCATAAACTAAACAAAGATCCAGAGCAATGGTGGAGAGAGTTTGGCTAAGTCCAAGGAGGCCCTCACCTATATGGCCTTCATGGTTGGCAACCTAAAGTACAAGGGCACCACTTAGCTCGAGGAACTAAATAAGTAGGTCAGCAATAAGGTGAATGCCATTGCCCGGGAATCTAGCTCCTGAGTCTAGGACCTCGGTCACCAACTTTCCCTTGTGTCCATCGATTATGACATCATCAAGATCAAGCATGTTGACATTGACCAGATGGTGAGGCGATAATTGAAGGATATGAATGACCTTTTGAATTAGCTCTATGAGGTGAAGTTGAGGATTAATGAGCTAGAGCTGGAAAAGAAAAGGATGGTGGAGGAGCTATAAAAGATTACCAATATCGCAGTCTTAGGACTTCGAGATGGATTTTTCCTTGCACGCCATCAAGTTCTAGAGAGGCATCCCCATCTTGACCTTTCTTACCTAAATGCCTTTCAGAGGCCCGAGGGGGAAACATCGGTGTGGTTGAAAGATGAGTACCTCGGGGAGATTGAAGGTCTTCCTGATGACAAAGGAACTGAGGAGGAGGAAGTAGATGAGCAAGAAGAGATAGAAGACAATGCGGGTGTCAACCCTTGAATTCATTGCTCCTTTATATTATTATCTTCTTTTTCCTCTATTTCTTGCATGCTACTATCATTCACACCCACTTATAGTATGGTTATAGATTAGCTTTTTCAATGTAAATAGATAATTCTTCAGTTATTTTTTTTCCTCCCTTATCCTTTGAGCGGTACCCCTCAGCTTGGCCCACTTAGTGTTTATACTTTGAAGGATTTATCAGTGCATTCACCTACTTTTGCGATGCATTATTGTTCTTTCAACTTTTTCGCATGCCTCCTAAATTTAGGATATTATTTAAGGATTTGAGTTTAACTCCATTGTTTGGCTTACTGGCTGAGGTTTCCTCAGAGCTCCGATTCTCTTTTTTCACTTATTTCAGTAATACTAAGGACTTTCATCATTCTCATGATTTTTGTAAGTGCCAAGACTTAATTCATGAGCTTGGGTGAGCTATTCCCATTAAATTTTTTCTTTTCCATACACTTTTTGCACTCAGTATTAGTCCCTATCGGGATTGTACTTTGGCTAAATTAAGTGAGGTACCTTTTCAGGAAATCTGCGTGCCTTGTGTTTTTTAGTTCATCCCTGAAGGTGTCGCCAATTTGAAGACCCCTAGCCTAATTTCAGTGGTAACTATGTACGGTCTTTCCTAGTTTGCCCTTAACACTCCTTGTACTAGTCTTTGGGGCTTGACCTCTGTGGTACAGAGCAACAACCACAACTTTGATTGCCTTCCTCTTAACCTTTTAGTTCAAGAAAACAACCACTATTTGTTGAAATGCTCTTATAATAAGTCCAATTTGGCCCCTAGGCCAACGTCTTTGGACTCCTCATTGAAGATTTGCACTCTTAAGGATGAGTATGCTATCTCGATGGGAATTAGTGCTTTGGTACCATATGTGAAGAAGAATAGAGTTTCCTGATTTGCCTTTCTTGGTGTCATCTGATAACTCCATAAAACACAAGGTAGCTCCCCTAGCCATTTTCTTGTGGCTTCTTTTAGTCATTTTTTCAAGCCATCCTTAATGGTTTGGTTGGAGACTTCAACTTGGCCATTAGTTTAGGGATGTGCTACTAGGGTGAAATGTATCCTAACGTTAAAGTTGCTGGCAAACTTTCGGAAACCTTTGTTGACAAACTGAGTTCCGTCGTCGGCCACCAATATCTTGGAACAAGCAAACCTATAGATAATGCTTTTCCATATGAACTTTTGGACATCCTTAGTTGATGTTACCACCTCACAAAAATGGGAGAATTACAAGTGTGTCATAATGGCTAAAAACCATTATATTGTGTAATTCTCATCATAGTGATTCAAGTGTGGGGGGTAAAATCCATGATCAACACCTCCTTAAAACTGTTCTAAGTTGGTAACTTGGCCCCAAAGAAAAGCCTTAAGGATTGCTTGTTTGTCAAGCAACCTATGGACTTTTTTTGTAAGATTTTGAAAATTCGGGTACTCAATTGCAAAACTTTCACAAAAGAGATTTGAAGAGTTATGAGAAGGATATGAATGATATGAAAGTGCTATTAGAGGATAAAATTGCTTATGGAAGACAACTTTGGGCAAAGTAAACATTAAAGGCATTAACGACCTAAATGTCTTAGTGTAAACTTTAAGGTGTTCAAGATTTTGACTTAACTCAAAGGGTAAAGTTGTGGGTTAAATCACCTAGGGGAGGCTAGTTATGGCTTTTAAATGGGTCAAAAATGTTGGGTACATATGGACCAATGCGTTTAAGACAAAAAAACCATAATTAGTAAGAAGGAAAATGACATAAAGCAAGGTTAACCTTGTTAAGTGTGTTTTGTGCCCTTAAGCTCATTTAAGCCCATTTAAATGGCCAACAACCTTATCTCTCTCCCATTTTTGGCCTCCTCTAGCCCAAGAACACAGCCACATTTCCTCAATAGCCACCACACCTACAAACTTGAAATTAATTGAAATTGAAGGCAAAAGGAAGCAATTGGAAGCAAAAGTAGAGCTACTGCTTGGATACTTCAAGGGTCAAGCTTGATTTTTGGCCTACCCACTTCGGTAAGGGTTTTCTTGCACTCATGGATTGTTTATTGTATTTTCAAGCATCCATGGAGCTATGGCTAAGCTTAGAAGAGAGCCATGAGCTTGATGAACCAAGCATAGTGAGGGGGTGCAATTATTGAAGGTTTTGTGACCTAGTATGAAGTGCACAAAGATGGTAGTGAAATGAGGGTTTCTAGAGCACAAAGTTAGTACTAACTAGTTTTAAAATCCTCCTAAGACAAAGAATTAGCTTGAGGAGGGCTTCCATAGTGATTTCTTTATATTTATCACATGTTTTATGGACTAACCTATGGTTTATGTTGCTGCCACATTTCATGTGTTTGATGGTTCTGAATGGCTGCTACATTTTGTTGCTATATCTTGTATATATGCATTGTCATTTTATGTTTTAGTGTCTTTGGATGCATGTTTTGATGATGGTTACATTGCCTATTGAATCCAAGTGCTACACTTACTAAGTTTCTCAATGAAACTTACTCCCCTCAATTCTGTCATTTCAGGTCCAGCTGAAAGATCACCTTTAAACTAACCTTTTCGGTTTTATTTTTGGTCTAAATTTTCAGGTACTTAAACTTTATGTCTAGTTGTGATCTAGAGATTTTGGTGATTTTAGGATCATATTTAGTATTTTAGTGATGGTGCTTATTGTGTTATGCAGCAGCTATCTAGCATTCTATTTCTGGACTCCATTGTGTCTCCGGCACTCCTGTAACATAGTGTTAGTGTTGTGGCCAAAAAGCCAATCATGAGATGATTGTATTTTTGCTCATTGAGTCATGATATTTTATTTAGCCATTAATCCAGCAATTTTGTTTGTTGTTTTGTTTCTGCGTAACGTAATAAACATAATTGTAACCCTAGAATAATGATATTCTTAAACGTCCCTAGTCTAGTATTATTGTGGAGCGGGTTGCAATAATACATAATGACTAGCATATGTGGAGACTAATATGAGATATGTAGTCTACATATGGGTACAAGTTGGAGAACTTGTGTACTGGACCGACCCACCATGAGAACACTTCATGGATCGTTATATGAGTGTCATAAGTGATTCTCATAGTGATCATGGTATATGTAGTCCTTCGACCTAAGATCATCAAGGTTCCCTACATGTGAGTCACATACTTTGATACTTTCCTTTGTTGCTCGTAACTGAGTGAACTTGAAGGAGGTCATTGGGTATGTCACATATCATGCGGAGGGATTTGTATGATCAAGATGGGATTTGTCCCTCCTATGTAACGGGAGTGATATCTTCGGGCCCCTTGATAGAGTGAGACTTAGAAAATGCATGGCCATGCTCGGATGAGTTGATATACGATATCAATGTCATCAGTTTAAGTTGGTCTACTCGGTAATCAAGAAACCAAAGATTGGGCTATACGAGAGTGACACATTCCATGTCTCGTGCTTAGTCTTGATATCTTGGACAAAGGGACAATGGCATATATAGGTGATGATCATAAAGGTTTAGTCGAATCACCGACAATCTTGTCACTTGGGTAGCAATGATGTGTTGCTAGACACCGCTCATTGCTTATGATCATAAATGTGATTTATGATCATTGCCAACGTGGTAAGAGCCTATTGGGTCGCACACATAGAGCTATTTGGATCATTAGAGTGCATGGGCTAATTATTTGGGTTATGGTTTCACTTTAATTTCGTATTAATAATGGGCCCAAGAGTTGAGCCATTATTAAGCCCGAAATTAAATCCTAATTGGATTAGGGCTTTAAAACCCATTAGGCCTGGAAGTTGAGTCTCACTATAAATACAACTTTTAAGTGAGAAATTCACAGGTCTCCTTGCCCTAGCCTCCAAAAAGGACAGCCACACTCTTCTCTTGCAATTCCTTGGAGGACGCAAGCTAGCACTGCGAGCGCAAGAGAAACGCATCTGCCGGGACGTGGTGGAAGCGTGGTGATCCCGAGAGGCTCGTGTGGATACCATAGAGAGCTTGAACATGTCAACTATTCAGGTTTTGTGATTCGACTCTACAGTTGAGTGAGAGATCTCAATCGAAAATTAGGTATGAAAATTTTTGAACACCCGGTTTACCCCGTTTCACTTGGATCCTGGAGGGTTTCGGTTAAATTCCGCTGCGCTGTTTGGCTCCCGAAACCCATCAGTGGTATCAGAGCTACTGGTGAAACCCTAAATCGGGATTGAGTGTTGAATCGCATGATGCTATGTGTTCGGTTGCTTTTCGGCCATGATTAATTAGATTGATTCATGATGCATGAAACCGGAATTCGTAATGAACATATGAGATATATGAAGAAATGACACAAATTGGTTAATGAGATTAACCCGAAATTGATAGGTATGAGATACCTATATGGATTAGGATTCTTGCAATAGTTGCAAAAACCCTAGCTTTGTTCGGATTCGGCCTATTCGGGCACCGAAAGTAAGGTATTTTTGGTGGCTCGAATGGAGGAGTCTCGGGTGCCTACTTGCTCGAAATAGAAGATTTCGGGCTAAGCAATTGTAAGACAATTTTTTGCGCCGGGGGGCGCTGCCCCCCACGCCCCCCGCAAGGGCGGCTCCCCTTGCCTCGTCCGCTGACCGGTCAGCAGAACCACCGCCCACGGCGACGGCCCGAGTTTCGCTGACCGGCCAGCGGGACCGCCGTATGCGAAGCGCCACATAAATAAAAACTGGTTAATCAACGCGCGAAAATTGGCATGCATCTTTGTTGAATGAGATTTGACATGATATGCTGATTGGTGTTTGAAGCATGGTGCATGGTTATAGCCCTTGATTGGTTGTACTTGTAAATACGGCCTGCGAGTCGTGCCTTCTCTTGTTACTCTCATTGTACATTCTCTTCTCACCTTACTCCCCTTGAATGTAACTCGAGGTTTCTATTATTGATGTAATGGAACATTATGGGATCATCCAAGTTGGTATGACCAAGGATCATCCAAGGTGGTATGTCCAAGGAGGTGACAACAAAAGGGCAACCAAAAGGGAAGAGAAGGAGCTTGTGAAGACCCTTTTCTTTTCTTAGGCTTTTATGATATTCTCATTGGCTTGAGAATATCACATAGTTTGGGCTATAACCATGTCACATTTACTTTCTTGAACGCATGAGATGCATGTTTTATATTTGTATGTGATGCATGTATAAGACAACCGGAGATAACAAATTGGTGAGATCAAACGAAAAATCCCTCAAACAAATATTAAGTCATAACTGTGATGCCTTCCAAATGTTGGCACTCGTCAAGACTTTGATCAACATTAGGTGGGTTTGCCAAAGCAAAGCACCTATGTTCATCTTGGTAAGGCGCGATGGGATAATAGTGATATCCAAATTGCTAACTTTGGGTCTGACTTAACTAAGTCATCCTAATAGGATTAGGGACTTAGAGGCATAGAGTTGGGCTTAAGCTCATGAGATGAGCTTGGACAAGTGTTGTTCACCCAACTATCCAAGAGTTGCATAAGATGCAATTGGCAAAGAGTTGCCTACCTAAATATCTGTAACTTGAGAGAAAAGCCAAAGCTGACTCAGGTTATGGTCAAATATGGATCTTGGCCCACTAGAATACCTTAGCGCCGAGGTGTTCCGAAATAATATCGAGGGTTATTATTTTGAGGAAAATAGTGGGAGTATCGTTTAATAAAAGTCCTTATTAAATGAATTAAAATACATGACTCTTACACTGCATATTTACTGTTGTAGATAACCATGGCACAAAACACATCGACACTTTCGTTGCGATCGATCCTTGAGAAGGAAAAACTGAATGGGACCAACTTTCTCAAATGGTACCGAAACTTGAGGATAGTCCTCAAACAAGAGAGAAAGGCTTATGTCCTAGAGCAGCCCATTCCGAATGAGCCTGCTGCCACTGCTCCAAGAGCTGAAAGGGATGCTCACAAGAGGCATTCTGATGATGCTTTGGATGTTGCATGCCTCATGCTTATTACCATGGAATCTGAGCTTCAGAAGCAACATGAGAACATGGGGGCGTTCGATATGATCGAACATCTCAAAATGCTTTTCCAAGAGCAAGCTAGGCATGAGAGGTTTGAGACCTCTAAGGCATTGTTTCAGTGCAAGATGTCTGAGGGAAGTCCCATGGGTCCTCATGTGCTCAAGATGATTGGGTACATTGAGAATCTTGAGAATTTGGGATTTGCTCTTCAGAAAGAGTTGGCTATTGATGTAGTCTTGCAATCATTGCCTGAAAGCTACAGTCAGTTCGTCATGAACTATAACATGAACGACCTTGACAAGTCCCTTCCTGAATTGCTCAACATGTTGAGAACTGCTGAGCAAAACCTTAAGAAGGCTAAGCCCATTTTGATGGTTCAAAAGGGCAAGGGAAAGGGAAAAGCCAACAAGAAGAAGGATAAAGCTAATGGAAAGTCCAATGCTAGTTCTTCTTCAGCTGCACTGAAACCAAAGGGTGGTGTGGCAAAGGAAGGGGAGTGCTTCCATTGTAAGCAACCTGGACACTAGAAGCGAAACTGCAAGCTCTATCTTGAAGAACTTGCTAAGGAAAAAGGAAGTAAGACTTCCACTTCAGGTATTTTTGTTATAGAGGCTAACTTTTCTACTTCCTCATCTTGGGTATTGGATACTGGATGTGGATCTCACATTTGTGCAAATGTGCAGGATCTAAGTAGAAGTAGAAGATTGGCCCGAGGTGAAGTGGACCTACGTGTTGGAAATGGAGCAAGGTTTGTTGCCTTAGCTGTAGGGACGATTGGTTGCAAAAGGTAATGTGATTACCTTTAAGGGACGATTGGTTGCAAAAGGTTTCAAGCAAATTCATGGTATTGACTATGATGAAACTTTTTCACCAGTTGCTATGCTTAAATCCATCCGAATTTTGTTCGCTATTGCTGCACACTATGATTATGAGATATGGCAAATGGATGTCAAAACTGCATTCATAAATGAAAAGCTACTTAAGGATGTGTACATGACACAACCTGAGGCTTCTGTCACTCCTGAGAATGCCAATAAAGTGTGCAAGTTGCAAAGGTCCATTTATGGACTGAAGCAAGCTTCTCGAAGTTGGAATCTTCATTTTGATAATGCAATCAAAGAGTTTGGTTTTATCAAAAATGAAGATGAATCTTGTGTCAACAAGAAGGTTAGTGGGAGCGCTATTGTCTTCTTGGTGTTGTATGTAGATGACATACTACTCATCGGGAATGACATTCCGGAGCTACAGTCTGTGAAGACTTGGCTAGGGAAATGTTTCTCTATGAAGGACTTAGGTGAAGCAGTTCGAGCAACAAACACTTTTTGCTCAAAAGGATTGTAGAAATAGTAACCCTTTGTTTCTTTGGGATACCCAACAAAAAGGCATTTTTGAGATTTGGGCCCTAGTTTGTCAGAGGATTGACGTTTCACATAAGCGTCACAGCCCCAAATCTTCATAAAAGACAAATTGGGATGCCTCCCACTCCATATCTCATATGGTGTCTTTTGAACCGATTTAGATGGAACTCGGTTTAGTGTAAAAGTGGCTGTCTCTAGAGCATGTCCCCAAAAGGAGTTTGGAAGGTCAGCTTGACTCATCATAGAGCGAACCATGTCTAACAGAGTTCGATTTCTCCTTTCAGATACACCATTCCATTGAGGTGTACCTGGTGGAGTGAGTTGTGATACTATACCACACTCCTTCAGATAGTCAAGGAATTCTCGATCCAAGTACTCTCCACCTCGATCTGATCGAAGCACTTTGATACTCTTCCCGAGTTGATTCTCTACTTCATTCTTGAATTCTTTGAACTTTTCAAAGGATTCTGACTTGTGTCTCATGAGATACACATAGCCATATCTGCTGAAGTCATCAGTGAAAGTAATGAAGTATTGGAAACCTCCTCTAGCTTGTGTAGACATAGGGCCACATACATCACTATGTATGAGTCCTAGTAAGTCATTAGCCCTTTCACTTTGCCCTGTGAATGGGGCTTTGGTCATCTTGCCCAACAAACATGACTCACATGTCTCATATGATT
Organism: Aquilaria sinensis; assembly: GCA_005392925.1. Classification (NCBI taxonomy): domain Eukaryota; kingdom Viridiplantae; phylum Streptophyta; class Magnoliopsida; order Malvales; family Thymelaeaceae; genus Aquilaria; species Aquilaria sinensis. Next base: position 9,334 of record SMDT01003324.1, on the reverse strand, counting down.
CAAAATCAAATGAGTCCAAGAGTCCATCCTTATGGAGCTTGGATATGCGGGTCTCATTTATATGGCCCAAGCGACAGTGCCAGAGATAGGTCGGGTTTGAATCATTTAATCTGACCTTCTTGGTATTCACATTATAGATTGGATCTTCGAGGTCTAGAACATACAACCCATTGCTAAGTTGAGCACTACCATAAAAGATTTCATTCAAATAAATAGAACAACATTTGTCCTTTATTATAAATGAAAAACCTTTCTTGTCCAAACAAGAAACAGAAATCAAATTTCTACTAATAGTAGGCACAAAGTAGCAGTTGTCTAATTCTAAAACTAATCCACTAGGTAAAGTGAGAACATAAGTCCCTACGGCTAAGGCAGCAACCCTTGCTCCATTTCCAACACGTAGGTCCACTTCACCTCGGGCCAATCTTCTACTTCTACTTAGATCCTGCACATTTGCACAAATGTGAGATCCACATCCAGTATCCAATACCCAAGATGAGGAAGTAGAAAAGTTAGCCTCTATAACAAAAATACCTGAAGTGGAAGTCTTACTTCCCTTTTCCTTAGCAAGTTCTTCAAGATAGAGCTTGCAGTTGCGCTTCCAGTGTCCAGGTTGCTTACAATGGAAGCACTCCCCTTCCTTTGCCACACCACCCTTTGGTTTCAGTGCAGCTGAAGAAGAACTAGCATTGGACTTTCCATTAGCTTTATCCTTCTTCTTGTTGGCTTTTCCCTTTCCCTTGCCCTTTTGAACCATCAAAATGGGCTTAGCCTTCTTAAGGTTTTGCTCAGCAGTTCTCAACATGTTGAGCAATTCAGGGAGGGACTTGTCAAGGTCGTTCATGTTATAGTTCATGACGAACTGACTGTAGCTTTCAGGCAACGATTGCAAGACTACATCGATAGCCAACTCTTTCTGAAGAGCAAATCCCAAATTCTCAAGATTCTCAATGTACCCAATCATCTTGAGCACATGAGGACCCACGGGACTTCCCTCAGACATCTTGCACTGAAACAATGCCTTAGAGGTCTCAAACCTCTCATGCCTAGCTTGCTCTTGGAAAAGCATTTTGAGATGTTCAATCATATCGAACGCCCCCATGTTCTCATGTTGCTTCTGAAGCTCAGATTCCATGGTAATAAGCATAAGGCATGCAACATCCAAAGCATCATCAGAATGCCTCTTGTGAGCATCCCTTTCAGCTCTTGGAGCAGTGGCAGCAGGCTCATTCGGAATAGGCTGCTCTAGGACATAAGCCTTTCTCTCTTGTTTGAGGACTATCCTCAAGTTTCGGTACCATTTGAGAAAGTTGGTCCCATTAAGTTTTTCCTTCTCAAGGATCGATCGCAACGAAAGTGTCGATGTGTTTTGTGCCATGGTTATCTACAACAGTAAATATGCAGTGTAAGAGTCATGTATTTTAATTCATTTAATAAGGACTTTTATTAAACGATACTCCCACTATTTTCCTCAAAATAATAACCCTCGATATTATTTCGGAACACCTCGGCGCTAAGGTATTCTAGTGGGCCAAGATCCATATTTGACCACAACCTGAGTCAGCTTTGGCTTTTCTCTCAAGTTACAGCTATTTAGGTAGGCAACTCTTTGCCAATTGCATCTTATGCAACTCTTGGATAGTTGGGTGAACAACACTTGTCCAAGCTCATCTCATGAGCTTAAGCCCAACTCTATGCCTCTAAGTCCCTAATCCTATTAGGATGACTTAGTTAAGTCAGACCCAAAGTTAGCAATTTGGATATCACTATTATCCCATCGCGCCTTACCAAGATGAACATAGGTGCTTTGCTTTGGCAAACCCACCTAATGTTGATCAAAGTCTTGACGAGTGCCAACATTTGGAAGGCATCACATTTATGACTTAATATTTGTTTGAGGGATTTTTTTCATTTTGATCTCACCAATTTGTTATCTCCGGTTGTCTTATACATGCATCACATACAAATATAAAACATGCATCTCATGCGTACAAGAAAGTAAATGTGACATGGTTATAGCCCAAACTATGCGATATTCTCAAGCCAATGAGAATATCATAAAAGCCTAAGAAAAGAAAAGAGTCTTCACAAGCTCCTTCTCTTCCTTTCTTGGTTGCCCTTTTGTTGTCACCTCCTTGGACATACCACCTTGGATGATCCTTGGACATACCACCTTGGATGATCCCATAATGCACCATTACATCAATAATAGAAACCTCGAGTTACATTCGAGGGGAGTAAGGTGAGAAGAGAATGTACAATGAGAGTAACAAGAGAAGGCACGACTCGCAGGCCGTATTTACAAGTACAACCAATCAAGGGCTATAACCATGCACCATGCTTCAAACACCAATCAGCATATCATGTCAAATCTCATTCAACAAAGATGCATGCCAATTTTCGCGTGTTGATTAACCAGTTTTTATTTATGTGGCGCTTCGCATACGGCGGTCCCGCTGGCCGGTCAGTGGGACGGTGGTTCCGCTGACCGGTCAGCGGACGGTGGTCAAGGGGAGCTGCCCTTGCGGGGGGCGAGGGGGGCAGCGCCCCCCGGCGCAAAAAATTCTCTTACAATTGCTTAGCCCGAAATCTTCTATTTCGAGCAAGTAGGCACCCGAGACTCCTCTATTCGAGCCACCAAAAATACCTTACTTTCGGTGCCCGAACAGGCCGAATCCGAACCAAGCTAGGGTTTTTGCAACTATTGCAAGAATCCTAATCCATATAGGTATCTCATACCATTCAATTTCGGGTTAATCTCATTAACCAATTTGTGTCGTTTCTTCATATATCTCATATGTTCATTACGAATTCCGGTTTCATGCATCATGAATCAATCTAATTAATCATGGCCGAAAAGCAACCGAACACATAGCATCATGCGATTCAACACTCAATCCCGATTTAGGGTTTCACCAGTAGCTCTGATACCACTGTTGGGTTTCGGGAGCCAAACAGCGCAGCGGAATTTAACCGAAACCCTCCAGGATCCAAGTGAAACGGGGTAAACCGGGTGTTTGAAAATTTTCATACCTAATTTTCGGTTGAGATCTCTCACTCAACTGTAGAGTCGAATCACAAAACCTGAACAGTTGACGTGTTCAGGCTCTCTATGGTATCCACACAAGCCTCTCGGGATCACCACGCTTCCACCACGTCCCGGTAGATGCGTTTCTCTTGCGCTCGCAGTGCTAGCTTGCGTCCTCCAAGGAATTGCAAGAGAAGAGTGCGGCTGTCCTTTTTGGAGGCTAGGGCAAGGAGACCTGCGAATTTCTCACTTAAAAGTTGTATTTATAGTGAGACTCAACTTCCAGGCCTAATGGGTTTCAAAGCCCTAATCCAATTAGGCTTTAATTTTGGGCTTAATAATGGCTCAACTCTTGGGCCCATTATTAATACGAAATTAAAGTGAAACCATAACCCAAATAATTAGCCCATGCACTCTAATGATCCAAATAGCTCTATGTGTGCGACCCAATAGGCTCTTACCACGTTGGCAATGATCATAAATCACATTTATGATCATAAGCAATGAGCGGTGTCTAGCAACACATCATTGCTACCCAAGTGACAAGATTGTCGGTGATTCGACTAAACCTTTATGATCATCACCGATATATGCCATTGTCCCTTTGTCCAAGATATCAAGACTAAGCACGAGACATGGAATGTGTCACTCTCGTATAGCCCAATCTTTGGTTTCTTGATTACCGAGTAGACCAACTTAAACTGATGACATTGATATCGTATATCAACTCATCCGAGCATGGCCATGCATTTTCTAAGTCTCACTCTATCAAGGGGCCCGAAGATATCACTCCCGTTACATAGGAGGGACAAATCCCATCTTGATCATACAAATCCCTCCGCATGATATGTGACATACCCAATGACCTCCTTCAAGTTCACTCAGTTACGAGCAACAAAGGAAAGTATCAAAGTATGTGACTCACATGTTGGGAACCTTGATGATCTAAGGTCGAAGGACTACATATACCATGATCACTATGAGAATCACTTATGACACTCATATAATGATCCATGAAGTGTTCTCATGGTGGGTCGGTCCAGTACACAAGTTCTCCAACTTGTACCCATATGTAGACTACATATCTCATATTAGTCTCCACATATGCTAGTCGTTATGTATTATTGCAACCCGCTCCACAAGAATACTAGACCAGGGACTTTTAAGAATATCATTATTCTAGGGTTACAATTATGTTTGTTAAGTTACGCAGGAACAAAACAACAAACATAATTGCTGGATTAATGCCTTAATAAAATATCATGACTCAATGTGCAAAAATACAATCATCTCATGACTGGCTTTTGGGCACAACACTAACATACATATGGGTACAAGTTGGAGAACTTGTGTACTGGACCGACCCACCATGAGAACACTTCATGGATCATTATATGAGTGTCATAAGTGATTCTCATAGTGATCATGGTATATGTAGTCCTTCGACCTTAGATCATCAAGGTTCCCTACATGTGAGTTACATACTTTGATACTTTCCTTTGTTGCTCGTAACTGAGTGAACTTGAAGGAGGTCATTGGGTATGTCACATATCATGCGGAGGGATTTGTATGATCAAGATGGGATTTGTCCCTCCTATGTAATGGGAGTGATATCTTCGGGCCCCTTGATAGAGTGAGACTTAGAAAATGCATGGCCATGCTCGGATGAGTTGATATACGATATCAAAGTCATCAGTTTAAGTTGGTCTACTCAGTAATCAAGAAACCAAAGATTGGGCTATATGAGAATGACACATTCCATATCTCATGCTTAGTCTTGATATCTTGGACAAAGGGACAATGGCATATATCAGTCATGATCATAAAGGTTTAGTCGAATCACCGACAATCTTGTCACTTGGGTAGCAATGATGTGTTGCTAGACGCCGCTCATTGCTTACGATCATAAATGTGATTTATGATCATTGCCAATGTGGTAAGAGCCTATTGGGTCGCACACATAGAGCTATTTGGATCATTAGAGTGCATGGGCTAATTATTTGGGTTATGGCTTCACTTTAATTTCGTATTAATAATGGGCCCAAGAGTTGAGCCATTATTAAGCCCGAAATTAAAATCCTAATTGGATTAGGGCTTTGAAACCCATTAGGCCTTCAGGAAGTTAAGTTCTCACTATAAATACAACTTTTAAGTGAGAAATTCGCAGGTCTCCTTTGCCCTAGCCTCCAAAAAGGACAGCCACACTCTTCTCTTGCAATTCCTTGGAGGACACAAGCTAGCACTGCGAGCGCAAGAGAAACGCATCTGCCGGGACGTGGTGGAAGCGTGGTGATCCTGAGAGGCTCGTGTGGATACCATAGAGAGCTTGAACACGTCAACTGTTCAGGTTTTGTGATTCGACTCTACAGTTGAGTGAGAGATCTCAATCGAAAATTAGGTATGAAAATTTTTGAATACCCGGTTTACCCCGTTTCACTTGGATCCTGGAGGGTTTCGGTTAAATTCCGCTGCGCTGTTTGGCTCCCAAAACCCAACACTTAGGGTATGTCTTTAGTTGAGTTAAGACCATTATGTAGTGCATGTATGCATGTACATGTAGTGTATGTAAAATGAGACAAGTATATGAACATTTGAGTAATGTTTTGCCTATGTACGTGATGTGGTACAAAGCTACCTAAGTGTGAATGATAGGCTGCTTACTTGTAAATTCTCATTTCGCCACATAAATTTGCTAGATGCAAGAGCATGTAATTCTTATGTGTATTGGACATGTATGGGATAGCCTTGGACGGCTTACCCCTTGTGAATGAAGTGTTTGCACACTTATGAAATTTTGTATGGGCAAAATGGTCCAAAAGTGGACAGATTTTTGACCATGTACCTAAAGTTTTATATCTCCCTATGTAAAATGAATATTGGTATGAAATTTTTACCACACCTAAAGCACATCTAGAGGTTTAATTGGCTTTGGAATTTCTGAATTTGGAGCCCTGTAGCCAAACAACATTACATCGCAAATTTGGCTAAGATACTGTTCATTTTGGTCAGAATTTTGTAACCAACTTAAAAAATCCATAACTTGGTCCATAGGTGAGCTATTGATGTAAAAAAAAATTACTTGGTTTGACCTAAGTCTCTACTTGGTAATGGAGCAAAAAAAAAATATGGGGGTTAAATGGCTAGATTAATACCAGTTTATTGGAGGAAGTTTTAGGTGTAGTGGCTGGAATTTTTGAACCTAGAAAGAATACTTAATGTGAGGAAGCCAAAACTAAGACTTGAGCTAATATTTTTCATCTTAGCTACCATAGTGTGCATAAATGTGAATATGTTTGTTATGGTTAGAGACCAATTATGCATGTATTTACATAGTGCTCAAGTGGGTCACTTGAGTATGTACACTAGGGGTGTGGTTTTGATGACCTACAGGACTGATATGATCAAGGAAGGCACACATGGAGAAGGCAAGGACCCATTGAAGGTTTCTAGTGGACCTATGACAAGGAAGAAAGCTAAGGAGCTCTCAAGTGCACTACAAGCCTTTGTTTCAAGTTTCTTCATGGAGAATGGACATGAAACTTCACAAGGAGCTGCTGGAACTTTCAAGACACCATATGGAGATGATGGATATGCTTGGTACTCAGTTCTGGAGTGCTTAGACAAGTCACAAAATAAGGACACCAAGGACACCACTCAAAGTGCACCATTTGAGCCACCTTAAGTGTTCTTGATGCATTTTGTGCCCATAAGCTGGATTTTTGAGCTCTAACTTTCCAGACCTCTTTTTCCACATCTAAGAGGAAGATTCATGTCATTGGAACTCAAAGATTCAAGCTGGGAGCTGAAGATACAAGTGAAAGCCCTAAAGTGCCCAAAAAATGCACCCGAAAAGGCTATTTGGGGGTTTTCGGGTTTAATCTTGTATTTGCATTTTATTTTCGTTCAATTCCTGTTTAGATACATTATTTAGGATGTTATTTAGGCTATGAAATTAATTCAGGTCGCTTAGGACAGGTGGCATACGCTGCATACACAAAACAAGTTAGAAAGGGTTTAGGAGTCCTAATTGGACTAGGTTTTCTTGAGTCCTTTGTAACTAGGTTTCCTAGGTGACTTGGGCTGCGAATTTTGCCCAGATTTTTACCCTAGTTTAGGCCTATATAAAGGCACATATTCTGGATGTAAACACACAGATTAATGCCAAAATAATATTGCTCTTTGGAGAGGTTTTCTCTTTGGTTCTTTGTGGACTGCCTTGGTGCACAAGTGTGCTTGTGTTCTTGGAGTTCTATACTTCTCGTTTCTAATCACAGGTTGATTAGGGGTGGGGGTTTCAAACCCAGTCTTTTTGATGTCTTGTGGAGCTTGAATCACATCTTGGGCGCGTTTCATGGTCTTTATACCATAGGGGTTCGCATCAGTTGGTATCAGAGCCACAAGTTCCATTGAAGGACATATCTTTGTGTTCTTGTTTATCTTCAGTTTTCTTTCAATTTTGTTCCAGTAATTTCATGTCTTAATCCTCTGTTTTAATCCTTTTTCTTCTTGTTTCAGGTCTGTCCTTTTTATTCCATCCTTGTTCAAGTCCGAAAATCACAAAAACAACAAAAAGAAGTCAATCCGTGTCACCTTGTGTTCTCGGTTTCAAATTGTTTGTTCCTGATTATTTCTTATCTTTCTGTTTCATGTCCAGCCATATTAATCTTTCTTGTTTTCATTGTTTCCAGCATCCTAGAGTCAAGAAAACACCAAAAAAAGGAAGGATCCAAGTTGAGGAAGTTTCGGTATCAAAAAGTTGTTTCAAAATTGTGCAAGTTTCAATAGTTTCTTGTTTTGGCCGAATAGAAAACTGAATTTTTGTCTTTGGCAGCAAGGAATTTCAAGGAGAACATTTGTTTAGCATCAAAACAGCAAGCAAAAAAAAAAAAAAAAAAAAAGGAAAAAAAAAAAAAAGGAAGAAAAAGAAAAAGAAAGGAAAAGGAAAGAGCTTGCAAAAAGGAAGTTTTTCACAAAGTGTTGAAAGTTTTTGTGCCCAAAACCTATCCCATTGTTTTTCCAGCCAAAAAGCTTTCTTTGTGGTTCTTGTGATCATCAATTGCAAGAGCTTCCTAGAGTCTTTTAAAGCTTGTTTAGCCCACCTCTTTTGGAGTCAAAATAGTTCTTCAAAAATTCAAGTTTTCTTGTGTGCTTTGAGGATAGTTTTCTTAGAACTTTTGAGAACTCTTTGAATAGCAATATCTCACTAACAAATTGAGTGTTTGAGTGTTCATCTTTTGAGTGAAACACGTGAGGTGAGTGTTTGTGAGGATCTTTGAATTTTCAGGAGTATGGAGGGCCAAGAGGATAGGAGGATGGAAGTGAGAAACAATGATGAGCCAACCATGAGAGAGCTTCAAGAAACTCTCAATAGACTTGTTGGGAGGATTGAGGACATTGACTTGAGGTTGCCAAGGAGACCAAATCCCATCTTGCAACCAAGGAGAGGTCCAAGGAGAGAAGAGCCCGAGGAGGAAGAAGGGCATTGGCATGACCATGGGCTTCCAAGGAGGGGGGAGCCAAGGGAGGACAACAATCTAAGCTCCATCAAACTTACCATTCCACCTTTCCAAGGGAGGAGTGATCCAGATGCATATTGGGAGTGGGAGCAAAAGATTGAGATGGTGTTTGAGTGCCATCACTATTCTGAGGAAAAGAAAGTTAAATTGGCTACTATTGAATTCACATGATTATGCTCTTGTATGGTGGAACCAGGTTGTCACTTCTAGGAGAAGGAATGAGGAGGAACCCATCAATACATGGAGAGCTCTTAAAGCCATGATGAGAAAGAGATTTGTTCCAAGTTACTACTATAGAGATCAACACCTCAAACTTCAAAGGCTTGTGCAAGGCCAAAGGAGTGTGGAGGACTATCATAAGGACTTGGAGATGACACTAAGCCGAGCCAATATCATTGAAGATGAGGAGGCTACCATTGCTAGATTCATCAATGGCCTTAACCATGAGATTGCCAACAAAGTGGAGATGGTGCCATATGTCAACATGGAGGATTTGCTTCACCATGCCACTAAGGCTGAAAGAATCATCAAGAGGTCTAAGGCATCCAAGATGGCTCAAGGAGGAAGTTCCACATGGAGGGGAACATGGAGCAAGGAGGCACCAAAGCCAAGAGTGGAGGCTACCAAGGGAGGCATGTCTCGGCCTCAACAAGACAAACCCAAGGTGCCACCCAAAGATGTGCCCAAGTCAAGGGAGATTGAATGCTTCAAGTGTAGAGGCAAGGGGCACTACATGAGAGATTGTCCTAACAAAAAGGTGATGATTCTCAAAGATGATGGTGAGATCACA